>CAAKHD010000305.1:73781-117789 GCA_901007705.1 Fistularia tabacaria | reverse complement strand
CTCAGCGCCGAGGTGTCACCTTTCTCCCTCTCTACCTCTCTCTCCCTCCCTCTCACTCTCTCTCTCTCTCTCTCTCTCTCTCTCTCTCTCTCTCTCTCTCTCTCTCTCTCTCTCTCTCCTGACTCCTCTTGGCCGACTCCCCACACACATTTGGTTTAGTTATGAAAACATCCGATGGGAAGTGAAAAGGAGGAGAAAAAAAGAAAAAAAAGAGGAGAGACAATACAATAGGATTTAATCTGAACCTTATGCGAACTTGTTCTCTTGGTTCTATTTAGCGCTCCTCCTCTCTAGAATGCTTCAACTTCGCAAGAGATCTGATGGGAATTTAGAGGAGAAAAAAATGAAGATGGGGCGGAGGCTTAATGTACAAGAATGCAAATTTATAAAACATCACGCCAGGACCCGATGTAGGTATGGGGGTGAAGGAGAAACACGTGGGGTGAAGGAGGAGTTCTTATTGTGGTGTTTCGGGACTTGTCTTAATTACATCGGTCCAGAATAGACCCAACCATCCCCTGAATCAGAGTCTTCTTTCCGGGGGGTCCTGTCCGTTGACACCAAAAACAAAAAACAGAATAGAAAACATATTTCCGGATGACTCCAACTTCCTTCCAGCTGGTCTCTCCAGCACACGGTAACTCGGCTGGATGCGGCACTCATGGGATGCGCCCCTAGCTAAATTAAGCACTGAGCATGTGCTTTGCGGAAAAAAATGGCATCATCCTTATTTAACGGCACTTCAGTAAATACAGAAGGCTTTAAACCAATGTGAAATGCACCATCATGAGGACATTCTGGCATGTTCTCTAGGGGAACCACAACCATTCGGGTTCGAGACGGGGACTCCAGTCAGACCCTCCGACTGCGGGCCGCAGAAGGGTAAAACTATCCAACTTGGGTTTTTTTTGAAGTGATGCTAATTTTTTGTTGTTTTTTTGGGGGGGGAATCATTACCAGTGGTTGACAAAATGGCGATTCAGTTCATGATTCTGGTGCTGGGGATGGGGGCGGGGGTCCCCATTATAAGGACAGTGCAAAGAAGACATAAAGCTAGCTTCTCAAACAAACAGCTGACTCAGAGGCTTGCCACATTACCAGCATCTGCTGCACTGCAGACAACAAACTCCGGGGCTGTCACCTGACCCCACGCCACTAATTTGTTTAGAAATGTTTTGACATATCTGCTTCCTGAGACCAGCGGTTACGTGCATGTTAAAAACGCAGGTCACCGGACGGCTCCTTATTGGGGGTGGGGATACCTGCACTGAATTAGCACGCCGACAAACTCCCCACACACGGGCAGTGTGAATGTATGGAATACAAAAGAAGGACACCGAGCACCCAAAAGTTACTGACTTGTCAGGCAGCAGTGACAGATCTTAAAAAAACAAATTCAGCCACTCAACACTCCTCAGCTCCACTGTGGTTCAATTTCGCCATTAGAGCAGATGTTTGACAGAAGAGGAGTCTGTCAAAATCTGCCTCCATCCCCACCCTACTGCTGCGGAGGAGACGCGGCAAAGCCCCATTGATGAATCGGCCCGGGTGTGCACATCTGTAAACGCTGGCACACGTTTAATATCGACATATTTATCGTCCAATCAGCACACACTTCTATTTTTTTTCCCTCCTGCCTCACAAGAGCCCCATTGTCAGAGCCAGGCAGATCATCGCTCAACTCCAGCCTGAACACAGGAAGGTGTGTCGAAAAACGGAGTCCAAGTGCATTCCACATTTCGACGGGGAAGAGTCTGTGTGTGTGTGTGTGTGTGTGTGTGTGTGTGTGTGTGTGTGTGTGTGTGTGTTGTGTTTTTGCTATTCTGTATTGTGCATCGCCAGGCCCCCCAAATATCCACAAGCCCTGGCTGTGAGGCCACACTGTCCTCAGATGAATTGTGAAATACTTTGGGCATTACACCATTACAAAACCGCAGGAACGTTTTCATTACTCGCCGCTGCTTCCTGAACACTCTTTGCACCTGTATTTACAATAACCAACATCTGTTCCCGGGGCTTAAACACCACAATAATATGTGCTCCAAGAGTGCTCCAAGAGTGCACGCACACAGGCATGGGCACGGGCACACACACACACAGATGACAAAGACAAATACGCTCTTGCAGAAAGCATGTGCAGACCCACACAAATACATACTGTGAAGCTGAAGTAATACACACACACACCCACACACACACAGCTTTGACTGTGTAAAGGTAAGTGCCAGGGTTAAGGAGTACAAGCAGCACATTTCCGGATTTTATAAACACGGGCCTCAAATAAACCTCACATGCTGATCCGGCTGATATATATGTGACCTGTACCGAAATTCCACAAGTGTCTTTAAAAGGAGAGATGAGTCAGAAAAAGCTCTTTATAAGGCCAGGCTGCGGCGGTAAACATCATTTCGCACTGTTTGGGACACCAAGTCTTCCACGGCAAGATTTATGTCAAACACACAAAGCTCTGCTCCACATTTTTTTTCCATATTTCTTTCGTTTAACGCAGCCAAGCGAATCTCCGGGCTCCGTTTCCTGCACCTGTCAGGCCCAAGAGATCAATAGTTTGGCTTCCAATGCAAATACTTGCTTTTGGAGATCTCCAGTGAGTGTGTGTGTGTGTATATAGATCGCTTTGCACATTTACAGAGTAAATTGTCGTGGCTTTCAAGTCTTCGGTCGGACATGTGGAGGTTTAAATGCAGCGCTTGATCTTTAACGTCGGAATAACTGGGAAACTGAAAAGCTTTCAGCTGCTCGGTTGTGTGTTTATTATTCCATGTAATCAATTTTACGAGCCCCTTTTTGTTCCGATGGGCTTCCCCTGTTTACAGAGGCTTGTAAACAGTGTGTCCGGATGTGGCACAAACTAAACAAGCAAAAAAAGTGTGCACGCACACACACACACACACACACAAACACACACACACACACACACACACACACACGAACACGCACATTAACACTGTGTAGATTGTGGAAATGAGTAATCCACTCGGGTCAGGGGAAGAAGCCCAACGACAGCATGACGACAAAAAGACGCCGGGAGTCCGTGTGATCACACAATGTCACCCCAGGCAACACAAGACTCCGGGGGGGGGGGGGAGGCTGCCTCGTGTCATTGGGATATAGCTACAAATGGGGGTCACGGTGACATCTGGCACCAAAAAACTGACAGATAATTGTGACATTTTGAAAATCCAACAGGAAAGATGGTTTTTCAAAAAAACAATATCCGTTACCACGGCAACAAATAGTTGAGCCATTCAATTCACCCTCTTTCCCTCTCAAAGTCATGTAAATCACTTTGTCAGTGAGGAAATTCAGATCGGTGGTTTTACAAGCAAGAGATACAACGATAGGGGTAAGCGTGAGGATGCGAATGCTGCTAGGGGAGAGGTGGGATGCAAGATATCAGCAGAGGGAAATTCAGTGCTATGTATCCGAAAGTGCGGAGAACTATTTTTATTTAATTGGGTTCAGGGCCACCGTCACAGTTTTATCATGTGTGTTTTTGTTTCTCATGTCACCCATTTGCCCCTCCATCTGATTGATAATAGACTTTTTTAATGCATTAATGAGCTTTCAATGTTCTCACAGGCAAACCTTTTTGGGTCAACTTGCCATGGCAACACTCTTCCATGGCTTTGAGGACAGATGGCTAACTGACGGGTGGGTTGGTTCAAAATATCACTGAGCCATCTCCATCATCCAGGGCTGGCCAGCATGTTCAATAAATATCCAGTACCAATTAGTTGAGAAAGATGAAGATGCCGCAGAATACCAAAATTACTATTGTAAGAATCAAGAAGAATCAAGAAATTACATAGCATTCATTCATTATCTACACTATACTATTATCTTAAACTAACAACAGTGAAGGGCCTTAAAATCCACCAAGGTCGAAAGAAATGCCTCAGCAAGCTCAGCACATTGACCATTACTTCTTGAGAAGTTGGCGAAATCAGTTGAGTGAAGCCCAGAGGCAGGAGAACCCCCATAGTCCTTAGGGTATCAGCACCTCAGTTGAAGCTCAGGATCGCACAGACCCTCCAGCAGGCTTTAGCCCGAAGCCCAGTCAAGAGCAGCCAGCAGCAGTCCCCAGCTCAGAGTCCAGCCATCCATAGCCAACACCAGTCCCCAACCCAGAGCCAGGCCAGCAATACTCAGAAGCAGCTTCCAACCCAGAGTCCAGCCAGCCACAGCCAGCATCAGTCGTCAGTTCAGTGTGACACTAGCCGTTGTCAGCTTTTTGAAAGAAATCTTTGACAGAGATAGGAGTGGGAGTCTGCAAGTGCCCATAAAAGACCTGGAAGAGCACCTAAGGAAGATTTACTCTGATGAGCGAAGGCATGAGCCGGCTACCATCCCAAACAGCATACCACCAATTCAAGCACCTGAACACCAAATGGACATAAGGCCCCCCACATGGAGCAAGGTGGAAAAGATTGTGAGACAGGTAAGATCAGCATCACCTGGACCCAATGGTATCCTGTACAGGCTCTAAAAAAAAACGCCCCCAAAGTCCTTAAATACCTCTGGAAAGTGATGAAAGTGTTTTAGCAGAAAGCGGTTATACCAAAGGCATGGCGAAGAGCAGGAGGTATCCTGATCCCCAAAGAAAAGGACTCAGCAGCCATCAGCGAGTTCCACCAGATCAGCCTGCTGAATGAAGAGGGAAAGATGTTTTTCAGTGGTCTGGCCCAAAGGCTCTCTACAGGGTCAGTCCCTCACACAATCTTGTGGATGGCCTTCAACTACTTTGGTTTACCAAACCACATCACAGATTTGGTCCAGAGCTACTTCCAGGATCTCCAGTTCTGTATAACTATCAAAAAAAACACCGCTGCCTGGCAGCATCTGGAAATTGGCATCATGGCAGGCTACACAATTTCCCCTCTTGCATTTGGCAATGGAGGTCATTATACGGACATCTCGTTGGGTGTTGGGAGTTGAGAGGACAAGGAGTGGATTGCATCTTACACCAATAAGAGCTTACATGGATGATATGATCATCATCACAACAACAAAGCCATGCACCAGACGCTTGCTTCAGAAACTCCAGGAAAACATCCAGCGGGAAAGAATGGAGTTCAAGCCAAGCAAGTATCTCCATCGTTAAAGGCCAACTAACAGACGAGCGGTACTACATCAGCGATGAACCAATTCCAATGGTCCTAGAGAAGTCCATCAAGGGCCTTGGTCGATGGTATAACGCAGACCACCTACTCCGGCAGGACTTGGCTAATGGACTTAAGCAAATCGACAACACTGCACTGCCTGGAAAATTGAAGCTCTGGTGTTATCAGTTTGGGCTGCTACCCAGACTCTTGTGGCCACTGACCATGTATGAGGTCTCGCTTAGCCATCCCAATCGTCTGGAAAGGCTAGTGAACACTCATTTGAGGAAGTAGCTTGGACTTCCAAAATGCGTCAGCAGTGTGGGACTTTACAGCAAAGGAGCCCTGTCACTCCCAATTGCTCGTCTGGTTGAAGAGTTCAAGTGTGCCAGGGTGAGGCTGGACATGCCCCTCACTGACTCCTGGGACCCCATGGTGAGAGGTGCCGCTCCTACCCTAGCAACAGGGAAGAAGTGGACCCCTGGCAGAGCGGTGCAACAAGCCAAATCTGCTCTCATGCATTGAGACATAGTGGGCCACGTCTAACAAGGAGGAGGAGGCCTTGGAGCCACAACCAGGTCCTCAAGTGCCTGGCTGACAAACTTGATGGCAAAAGGGTATCTATTAATACCCAGTCCTTCAACAACCAGAATGTGCACCAACACCACTTAGTGTTTGTTCGGGAGGGGGACAAGCTGAGGGTTTGGCCCTCTAACCCTGATCTGTCCCTCAGCGGATGGTGGATTCTGATAAGTGGCCAAAACACCCTGTGATGCGGAGGTAGACAACTGATGATGTGTCCCACTGGTGAAGCCATGTAGCAGCCATTCCTTGAAGAACTCCCAATTAAATATTGTGCAAAAACTAGGGATTGTAACAGCAAGTCCTTTCAATGAACCTTCACTCAGCGTCCCAGCTGCCATTGGGTGAGATGCGGGGTTCACTCTGAACCAGTCACCAGTTGATCAAATATGGAGACATGACTATTCACTCGTCATTCACATTTCATACAGAGACATAAAGCCATTCACTCTTAGTCTGGAATAGCATCAGGTAAGACACTGCCACCAAAACACACACACACAATAAAAGACCTTAGAAAGAAAATTACCTAAAATTGACTTTGGATGTATCACAATTAAGGAGATCGATCTCTATCTGAGATGAAATATTTAAAATGATAGCATTAGATGTCAAGAATCATTACATCATCAAACGTTATATTCTGTTCCTAAGAAGATATTTTTATGTTGAGAAAATATGTAAAATATCTAAATTAAAAAAATACATTTAGAAAATGCAGTCACTTTAAAGCACCCACTCCTCACGTCTGACTTGGGGACTCGGCTGGAGAGATGTGACACGGGGCCACATTGGATGCGGCAGAAATACTGTCTGGACCATATTTACGAGCAGAGTCGCTGGCGTGCCGTCCCAGCATTTTTCTGCTGTGACTAAAGGGGTCCTGCAGATTTTAATACAGGCCATAAATCAGTCCACCCGGGGGAAACCGCGATGAGAGCCATGTCCCCTTCAGACAAGTCCAATAGGGAATCGGCATCCGACACCGCGGAGCATCATAGGTTCAAAAAGGTTCAAAAATTCTCAATCATTTCCACTCAAGCAAGGAGGGACTGCGTCAACAAACTTCTGTTGCCAAAACCAGATGTGCTTTTTTGTTTTGTTTTGTTCTTTTTGTTCTATTATCCACTGGCAGATGCTGACAAGGAATCTTGCAATATACCATTTGCCCAGTAGAGGTCCTCGGTCTGGGTTATTGTCGCAACCTTTCCTCTGCAGCAGCAAACAGTGAGAACATTTTTCAGTCAATAATAAGATAAGATAAGATAAGATCATCTGATTAATAAGAGTGCAGATGAGAAGGCGTTCGCTCCACCGTGAACAGGACACAAAAGCAACCCTGACCTTCGGTGCAGAGTAATGGAGTCAGACATAATCCATTCAAAAATCTTAAAACCTGAGGTATTATGGGCAGTTCCGATGACTGGAGACCCTGTAGAGGGCCCCATTGAATAAATCTAACAGTAGAGGAGGGACAGGGATGTTTCTGAAGAAATACATTTTACACTTGTTTTCTTTTCTTTAAACATGCAAAATACTTCACATTTCCCTCAGTGTGAACCTTAATGATAATATCACTCAGTGTGCACACGGTCAGTATTTTCTGTTTGACTTAGATGCAGTCTAGAGACACGTGTTTTGGGTATGGGGGCTATGGTAGTAAGTGAACTGCTGTGGGTAAACACTACAAAAAGACTCAATGAAGGAATCTCTCATATATCAATTTCAAAATTATAAATTGTATATTGTGGCGGACACTAAGGGATGTGGCCTCTCACCCCACGGGACTAGAGGTTGGGGGGGGCGTAGTTAAGCCGGGTATACGATCCCGGATATCACAGTTAGTTAGTTGTTATTTGTTGGTGTTTCTGAAATAAAGAATATACTCATCCCACGGCTCCGCCATTATTTCCTCGCCAAAACACCACATTGGTGAACCCGATGTGATGATGTTTGACTCCGAGGAAATGTGCCACTCCACCTCTGCCACGTTTCCCCAATTTGCTCAGTCAGCCCTGCCCATTGCAGACATATGGCTGCCGGAGTTCTGGCAGAGCGACCCGACTGCCTGATTCCAGCATGCAAAAGCGATTTTCTACCTGCGTTGAATATTTTTGGAGGAAGCCAGGTACTTCCTGGTCATCGCAGCGCTGTACCAGCAGACCACAAGGCGGACCATGGAACTGTTGCACCACCCCCTGCAGCGTGGTAGATATTCCGTGCTCAGGAACTTTCTGCTCCAGAGATACAGGCTGCTCTCCCTGTCCAGCTTGGGCGACGGGTCAGCTGTGGATCTCATAGATAATATGCTGTCGCTATTGGGATCCGATGATGGCGGGTTCCTATCACGGCATGTCAACTTCTGGCCCCCCACATGTGCGCGATGCTGGCAAACTCCCGGTGTCTAGCCGCCGGCGACTACTGAGGTAAGATAAGATAATACTTCATTGATCCCCATAGGGGAAATTCGAGCAGCCATGGGCACCGGCAGACACACCAAGCTACTGTTCATTTCACTCTGGCTCGCAGAAGAGCCTGCTTCCCCCAACACAAGCAGACATTCAGGCCAGAGGCAGTGTCCCGCTACGGAGTCTGCCATAGCAACTGAGCAAACGGGTCTGTCATAGCAACTTTCAGCTCACGTTCAGTGTCTGTTTGTTTCGGCAGCCACCATTTTGAGTGGGATTTCGTGATCGCCGCCATCACAGTCCCCATCGTCAGCGCGGATTTTCTGTGTGCCAATGGCCTGCTGGTAGATGTTGTGAACTGCCATCTTATTGACACTGTGTCTTTCGCCACCAATTTCTACCAGGGGGGTTGGTTGGTGAATGCACGCCAATTTTTTGGCTTCAAGGGATGTCTGCCAAACTCCTTCAGCCACTTTAGGGGGGTTTGCGATCCGGATGAGCGAAGGACATGGTTGACTGGCATCCAGAAAGGGTTCAAGCTTTGGATGGGGCTAAATGCGGTCTGGCTAAAATGGCCCTTCTCGCCCATCCCATGCCCACGACTCCCATAGCATTGACGACCAATGGGTCTGACGTTGCTGTGGTTGTACTGAGGATGGCGAATGTGTGGCAGCCCCTTGCATTCTTTAGCAGGATAGTGAACACAAGGGCAGTGTTTTCAATAGGGATTTGCTGGCCCTGCATCTGGCAACGCGGCATTTCTGATTTCTTCTGGAGGGCCGCTCCTTCATGGCGTACGTGGACCACTAGCCGTTGACTTTCACCATGTCTAAAGTGACTGAGCCGTGGTCTACTTGCCAGCAGCGACACCTCGCAGCCATTTTGGAGTTTACTACAGACATTAGGAATGTGGCGAAGTCCAACCCGGTTGCAGATTCTCGCGGGTTCACATCAGGATTGATTTTATCCACTATGGCCGCTTACTAGCCCGGGGACACAGATGTCCTCGCCCTGAAGTCGTCGCACACTGGCCTAAAGCTGGAAGATGTGGCTGTGCAGAACGGTAGCCCTGCCCTCCTCTGTGACGTCTCCACAAGCCGTCCCAGTGGTTCCGGTGGCTTGACATCGTCTGGTTCTTGACTTTGTCTGGCCTGGCGTTCGTAGAGATGTCAAGGAGTGGGAGGCTGCTTTTGTGGTATGCCAGCGCACCAAGGTTCACAAGCACTTTAAGGCAGCCCTGGAGCCATTTCTGATTCTAGCCAGGCACACGTTCATGTCGACCTGGTGGGCCCTCTGACCCCTTCGCGGGGCTTTACGCACCTGCTACCCATGGTCGATCTAACAACCAGGTGGCCAAAAGTGGTCCTGTTGTCCTCCACGACAACCATGGAAGTGTCCCGGGCTTTTCTTTTTTCCTGGGTCGCCCGTTTTGACACCCCATCTGACATCACTTCGGACTGGGGTCCACAGTTTGTGTCAGCTCTGCCAGGGTCTTTGGGAGCAGCGGTACAACGCACGACGATGGGCCGTTTGCCGTGGGTTATGCTGGGGCTGCATTCAGCCTCAAAGTACGACCTCAATGCCTCGCATGCCGAGCTAGTGCTCCGTGAGCCGCTACGGGTTCCGGGGAGCTTTTTCCCAAGAGGCCCGCCCCGCCACCCCGTACATTCGCGGGTCCTGGCGCACACCTTGGCTCTCAATTCCCTGGCAGCGTCCACTGTTTCCTGCAGACTTTTGTGCCTCCGGCATTACGCTCGCCGCTAACACCTAACACCTCTGCAACCCCTGTACAATGGGCCGTTCCGGGTTCTTGAGGCGGGCGCTAAGTGTTTCGTGTTGGACACGCGCGGACGTAGGGCGTATGTCGCGCTGAAAGAGTGGAAGCTGGCGCACAGGGTGGTGGTGAAGTTTTTTTTCTCCTTTCCAGGTTTCCCGCTGTGGTCGCCCTCCGTCCAGGACTCCAGCAGGGCCTCCTGCCATTGTGCCGCCGCAGTGGCAGGCTGATGAGGCCTCCCGTGTGGGACTCGTTGTTTGTCCAGGGTCCCTTTTGGGTGTTCGGGGGGGGCGCTGCGATGCGAACACTAAGGGGTGTGGCCTCTCAGCTCACCGCACAAAGGGTTGGGGGGAGTGGTTAAGCTGGGTATATATTATCGATCCCAGATGTTCACAGTTAGTTAGTTGTCCTTTATTGGTGTTTCTGAAATAAAGAATAAACCTGTCCCACAGCACCACCATCATTTCCTCACCGAAACACCAAAATTTTAGCTATAAATGTAACATAAATAGCAGGTAGTCAGTATGTATTCCTTCATTCATATATATTCATTCATTCATTATCAACACCGCTTATCCTGCACAGGGTCGTAGGGGGGGATGGAGCCTATCCCAGCTGTCATTTAGTGATTGGAGGGGTTCAAAGGGGTTCGCAAGTCAATCACAGGGCCACATACAGAGACATATAAACCATCCATTCACCCACTAAGTCAAACATCATGAAGAGACATACCATGGGGCCTACTTGCTATGAGGCGGTAGCCCTAACCACTGCACCGGTGTGCCACAAATGTAAAAACCTACAAGACATTTACACATACCGTGGCTGGACACCATCAAAGTTAAAGCCAACTAACTTGGACCTTGAAGCTCACCATGTCTGTTTCTCAGCTTCTCAACATATCTCAGCAGCGAATAATCAGGTGAAGAGGCAGTTGACCGTAACACTCTGCTGCACAATAAATAAACCCACTTCTTCATTATAGGAACCCTTTGATCCTTGCCGTCACGTTTGTGAACAGGCGATCTGTCCGCCATCATCTACAATCAAGAGCTGACGTAACATACCTGATATTACTTCTGGAGCTAGCCGCAACGGTCACTGGTTGACATCAAGAACTTACACAGAAAGTGGCCCCCAGCCGCCCTCTCCATCCTCCACAGCTGGCTGAAACAGTCTTATTCCTGGATCTATGGGCAGGCTGGTACTGTAAGCCAGGCAGGAAGGGAACCGAAAACGAGGGTGCGTGTTTGTACGTGCGAGCACCTTGGGGAATAGGAGTCCCGGCGCTCTCACTCTGCAGCTTTGCGGGGTTTTTGGGGTCTTCTTGTGTGTGACTAGCGCATGCTGGAGCACTTTGTCTTGACCTGGGCAGTGTGAGGAAACAACTGCAGTTCCTTCTTCAGGTGTTTTTCTGCCTTTTCGGCTTTTGTTCTATTCAATGGAGCCGAAGGAGGAAAAAACAGGCTGGCGGGTTAACGGGTGTGTTTGTGTACCAAAGCCGTATGGGGATGCGTCGGGGGGGTTGAAAGGTGTGTGTTGGAGTTATTTAATACACACTCCGAGGTGGTTTCTGTCATTTTATAAGCTGGGGGTCTGGGGGAGGGCCGGTAGTTTTTTAGGCTCTGTGCAGGTGGGTTAAACTCCCATTCCAAAAAACAGTCAACGTTGAATCACACAAGACTCAGGATTATCAACCCTGGGTTTTGAAACTGGAAAACAATCGTCAATGTTCACGTAATTGTCCCTGAAGCTCGCCTTTTAACTGTCGCATTGCAATGGCCGGAAAAGGGGGTTGTGCTCAGATTAGTTGTCAGAAGCGAGTCAACGGGCTGGGCAGATATTGCTCTGCATATTCAGTGATCTCAGAGTGCTGCAAGAGCAAATGCAGAGGGAGCCACTGCAGCCAGGGACAGATGGCTAGTGAGGCGGGTAAAAGTCCCCTTTGCCTGTGAGGCGGAAATGCGCTGCTCCCATGTCAGGGATTGCATTTATAAAATTAGCTAACATTAGCACGCTAGTAAATGGAAAATAAACAGAGACAAACAAATAGTTTGCTTCAAAAACGGTCTCAGTGTTTTGTTTTAAAGCGTGAAACACAAAACATTTTTGTTTTGTTTTTTATGAGCAGGTTCAATATGTGCTACAAAAGATTATTTCAGAGAACTTAATAAAAACCAGCTGGAATTGACCAACTTTTCCCGTACTTGTTGCAATTAAAAAAAACAAAATGGATACAACTTGAAAATAATCCATTATTTTACATGTGATAGTAATAATAATAATAATAATAATAATAATAATAGTAATAATAATGACAATGATAATGATAATAATAACAACAGTAAAAATCCATCCATCAAACTTCTGCCGCTTATCCAAAGCCGGGTCATGGGGGCAGCAGCCGGAGCAGGGAGGCCCAGACTTTCCTCTCCCCAGCCACATGGTCCGGCTCTTCTGGGGGGACCCCATGGTGCTCCCAGGACAGCCTCGAGACATAGTCTCTCCAGCGTGTCCTCGGTTTTCCCCGTGGCCTCCTCCCAGACAAAAATGCCCGGAATACCTCCCCTGGGAGGCGTCCAGAAGGCATCCTGACCAGATGCCAAGTGACCTCATCTGACTTCTCTCTATGGGGAGGAGCAGCGACCCTACTCAGAGCCCCTCCCAGATGGACGAACTTCTCACCCTACCTCTAAGGGAGAGTCTAGCCACCCTGCAGAGAAAACTAATTTTGGCCGCTTGTATCCGCAATCTCGTTCTTTCAGTTACTGCCACAGCTCGTGACCATAGGTGAGGGTAGGAATGTAGATCGACTGGTAAATTAAGAGCTTCACCTTCTGGCTCAGCTCCCTCTTCACCACAACAGACCGGTACAGAGTCCGCATCACTGCAGCTGCTTCATCGATCCGACTGTCGATCTCCCGCTCCATCCTTCCCTCTCTTGTGAACAAGACCCCGAGATACTTGAAGTCTTTCACTTGGAGTAGGACCTCTTCCCCGAACCCGGAATGAGCACTCCACCTGTTTTCGGTTGAGCACCATGGTCTTGGATCTGGGGATACTGATCCTTATCCTAGCCGCCTCACATTCAGCTGCAAACGGCTCCAGTGAGAGCTGAAGATCATGGACTCTTTAAGCCAACAGAACCACATCATATGCAAAAAGCAGAGACTTGATCCTGTGGCCACCAAACCGGATCCCCTAAAATGCCCTAGCTGTGCCTAGAAATTAAAGTTATGAACAGAATCAGTAACAAAAGGCAGCCCTGGCGGAGTTCAACTGTCACCGGAAACAAATCCAACTTACAACCGGCAATGCAGACCAAGCTCAGACACCGGTCAAACAGGGACTGAACAGCCAGTATAACGGGGTTCGGTACCCCGTATTCCCAGAGCATCCCCGACAGGATTGCCCGGTGGGACATGGTCGAATGCCTTCTCCAGATCCGCAAAACAAATGTAGACGGGTTGAGCTGGTCCACTATTCCACGGCCAGGATGAAAACCACACGGCTCCTCCTGGATTTGAGTTTCAACAACCCAGCAGACCCTCCTTTCCAGCACCGCTGATGTGAGGAGGGTCTGAATAGACCTTACCAAGGAGGTTGAGGAGTGTGATCCCCCTGTAGTTGGAGCACACCCTCCGACCCCCCTTTTTAAGGTCTACCAGTCCAGCAGCACTGCCCCCGACATCCACGCAGTACCCGACAACATCCAGAGTCTTAAGGAACCCAGGACGAACCTCATCCATCCCCGTGGCCCCGCTACCGAAGACCTTTTTGACTGCTTCAGCAACTTCTGCCCTGGAAATAGGTGGGTCCGCTCCAGAGTCCGCCGACTCTGCTTCCTCATTGGAAGGCATTTTGACGGGATTGAGGAGGTCCCAGATGCATTCCTCCCATCAATCTACAACGTCTCAAGTTGAGGTCAGCAGCGCCGCAACTCACACTGTACACAATGTTGACAGAGCATTGCTTCTCCCTCCTGAGCAGCAGGATGGTGGACCAGAATCCCCTCGAAGCCCATCGGAAGTCATTCTCCATGGTCTCCCCGAACTCCTCCCACACCCGAGTTTTTGCCTCGGCGACAACCGAGGCCGCATGCCACTTGGCCTGCCGGAACCTGTCAGCTGCCTCCATAGCCCCACAGGCCAAAAAAGCCCAATAGGACTCATTCTTCAGTTTGATGGCATCCCTCACCGCTGGGGACCACCAGCAGGTTCAAGGGTTGTCGCCCCGACAGGTACCCCCCTACGGCCGCAGCTCCAGTCTGCCATCTAAACAATGGAAGTACGGAACATGGCCTATGTGGACTCAATGTCCCCCGCCTCCCTCGGGACGTAGTTGAATCTCTGCCGGAGATGGGAGTTAAAAAATCCCTCTGACGGAGGACTCTGCCGGACTGTCCCAGCAGACCCTCACATTGTGTTTGGGTCTGCCAGGTCTGACCGGCATCCCTCCCCATCGGAGGATAATCAGTTAACATCTCCACCCCTCTCTTCACCCAAGTGTCCAGGACATGCGGCAGCAAGTCCAAAGACACGACCACAAGGTATACAAGGAACTGCGGCCTCAGATGCGTTGGTGCCAAGTGCACATATGGACACCGTTATGCCTGAAAATGGTGTTTGTGATGGACAATCCATAACAAGCACAGCAGTCCAGCAACAAAACACCGAACGGGTTCAGATCTGGGGGGCTGTTCTTCCAAATCACGTCCTACCAAGTCGCACTGTCATTGCCCATGTGGGCGTTGAAGTCTCCCAGAAGAACAAGGGAGTCCCCATTAGGAGCGCTCTCGAGCAGCCCTTCTCGGGGTCCCAAGAATGGAGGTAACACTGAACTGCTGTTGGGTGCATAGCTGCAAACAACAGTCGGAGCCCGTTCCTCCACCTGAAGGCAGCGGGAGGCTATTCTCTCGCTCACGCAGTTTAACCCCAACATACAGCCACTGAGTCAGGGGGGGCAATCAATATGCCCACACCCGCCTGGCGCCTCTCACCGGGGACAACTCCAGAGTAAAAAAAGAGTCCAGCCCCTCTCAAGAGGCCAGGTTCCAGACCCCACACAATGCGTTATGGGGAGGCCGTCTATATCGAGTCAGAATCTCTCAGCATCACGCACCAGCTCATGCTCCTTCCCCACCAGAAAGGTGATAGTCCATGTCCCTAGAGCCAGCTTCTGCAGCTGAGGGTCGGACCGCCAAGGTCCTCTGCTCTAGCCATCACCCCCCTGGCCCCTCCCATAGGTAGTGAACCCAGGGGAAGAGGGACCCATGTTATTCTGAGTCCCATGGATACAGGCCCCGCCACCAGAGACTTGCCATCGAGCCCTGCCCCTCGGCCTAGCCCCGGGGAGCCCCTGTTGACCCGCCCCTGGCAAAACTGGTCAATAGCAAAACAATAGTCTTTCTCATCATAGGGGTCTTCATAGTCACGCTTTGTCTGGTCCCTCACCTGGGACCCGTTTGCCCTGGGAGACCTTTCCAGGGGCATAAAGCCCCCGACAACATAGTTCCTGGGATCAATGGGATGCACAAACACCTCCACTACAAGAAAGTGGCAGCTCAAGGAGGGGTAAAAATAAGCGCTGGAAATAATTAGAAACAATAATTCTTATATGAAACCCTCATTTTGGTTTCCAAATGTGCTAAATGCACTTATGTCCCTTTCTATTCAGTTTCACACATACATATCAAAGTCATGTTGAGGTCCCATAACCGGAAAAAAATGAAAAACAGAAATAAATAAATCACACTGAAGCCTGGAAGATATCCCCTAAATGTCAGTAAGAACTAGAAGTGTGTGCAGGACACTTCCTTTTAAATCTGCCTGTAAATACTTAGCAGATTAGGTTCAGGTAGACTTATAAAGAGCTTGTCTTTTACCTAATTACGACAAAAGCAGTGCAGTTGTCACTTCTGAAATTTTAATGGAACTTTTTGTTAAGAAGCCGTTGCATGAGTGAGTGTGTTTGTGTGAGAGACCTCATTTTGGAGGCTGAGACCTTAAACGTTTTAAAACCACTGTGCAGGGAGTTGTGAAGTTAATTTCCATGACATTTCCAAAAACCGCACAGACAATTGCTGGGGCCTTGAAACAGCTGTCGTCATCTCCCATGACTTCTACAAGTTATCAATGACCTTGCAAAGCCTGATCCCGCTTTTATCTTGCTGACTTTCCTGTCCTGCGACTTTTGCGCCTCACTACTTTTTATGCCGTGATAAATGTGAGTGAGTGCGAAGAGCGGTGGGCAGTGTGCATGTTCTCCGCCTGCCTGCCAAGGTTCTCCAGGTTATCTGTCTTACTCCCACGGTCAGAAAAACAGTTGGCAGGGTTCACTGAAGACTCTAAATTGTTCTTAACTGAAGGTTAATCGCTATAAGTGGTCCTGTGATTTGACAGTTGACCTGTCTGGGTTGAACAACAAGCTTCTGAACCAACCAACAAAGTGTTGGCGAGGTGCACAGTTGGGAAAACACCAATGCTCCTGGACATGCATGAATTATTATTTTCTCATTTCTTTTTGAGAAAGAAAACCACCACCACCACCTCGCGAGGAGCTCTCTCTGAAAACACTGCCAATCAAATCTCTGCGGACAGTAAATCGTGCTCCTCCACCAGAGTGCTTCCGCGCGGCAGCCTAAGCCTCCCCTCCTCCGCTGGAAATGCAATACACCACATACCCACGGCGCCGGGACCACCCAGGAGGCCCGTGGGGGTCAACACTCGCAGAAAACACAAACAAACATGCGCCCGTGCTCACACGCGCACACGCACATAACCTCAATCAAGCGCATGCAGATGAACACTTACATAAGCCGATGTTCCTGTTCTGCGTACGCTATTTTCTTTATGCGAGGTGGATTTGGTCTATGGCAACGGGGGGCCTGGGGGGCTCACAACAAGTGGTGGTTTTGTTGGTTTCTGTCACCAGGATCTGAATACCACCAAAACAACCAACTTTGATTTTGAAGAAATATCAAAGATTGCTAGCCCTTTTCAAATGGGCCACAGGCGAGCCGGGAAGGAGAACAGTAAGAAGAAGAAGTTAAAAGATAATTTGGAGGAAGAAATAAGTCAGGGATAATTGAGGTTCGGGCAGAGCTGTACAAGCAAAGATGGGGTCATTGGGAGGGAATTGGTCTGAAGAAGTACAGAATAATTACACCCGGAAAGAAAGTACTCAGGTCAATGCCTACCGGGGACTCCCTTGTTCTTCATTACAACCTGCGGAGTCCTCGATAAGAGTTCAAGTTTTTATTGCCCATTTGTTTTGTTTGTAACAGACTTCCAGCAAAAAAGTATCTTCTTCTTTTACTTCCAGTTTTTCCTTTAAGTGTCGCCTCAGAGAATTAACCTCCTCTATCTAACCCGAATCACTCCATCTTCTTCTCCCACCCCACCTTACTTCATATCATCTTTCACTACATCCATGCATTTTCTCTTTGGTCTTCCACTAGATCTCCCGCCTAGCAGTTCCAAACTTAGCATCCTTCCACCAATATATTCACTACCCCTCTTCTGTATATGACCAAGTCATCCCAGTCTCAGTCTTCTCTGGCCTTTTCTCCAAAACATCTAGCGGGCTTTCCCTCTTATGGAGTCATTCCTGATCCTATCCATCCTCATCATCATCCCAAAAAAGAACCTAAACATCTTCATTTCTGCTACCTCCAGCTCTGCTTCCTGTCTTCTCTTCAATGCCCCGGTCTCCAAACCATACAACATTGCCGGTCACGACTGTCTTGTATACCTTTCTGTTCATTCCAGCTGATTCCGTTTCATCACATATTACCCCTGACACTTTTCTCCACCTATTCCAACTTGCTTAAACCATTTTCTTTGCCTCTTTTTGAAACTCTCCATTGCTCTTGACAGTTGACCCTAAGTACTTGAAATCGTCCACCTTCTTTTCTCCACTCACTGTAGCCGTATCGTTCCACTTAGGTCTCTCTCATTCACACACGTATTCTGTCTTGCTGTAACTAACCTTTATTCCCCCTCTTTCCAGAGCAGACCTCCACCTCTCTAGATTTGATTTTCCCTGTTTCCTGCTCTCACTACAGATCACAATGTCACCTACAAACATAATGGTCAATGGAGATTCCTGTCTAACCTCATCTGTCCATCACTACTGCAAACAAGAAGGGGCTCAGAACTGATCTCTGATGTAGTCCCACCTCCACCATGAACTTCTCTGTCAACCCTACAGCACATCTCACCACTGTCTCACATCTCGCATACATGTCCTCCACCAGTCTAGCATAGACACTCAGACTTCATCATTCACTACCATGGTTTCTCTCTTGGCATCCTGTCGTATGCTGTTTCTAGGTCTACAAAGGCACAATTAAGCTCCCTCTGACCCTCTCTGTACTTCTCTACCAGCGTTGTTACAGCAAATATTACATCTGTAGTACTCTTTCTAGGCATGAAACCATACTGCTGTTCACAAATGCTTACTTCTGCTCTCAGTCTAGTTTCCACTACTCTTTCCCATAACTTCATTGTATGGCTCAAAAACTTTATCCATCTATCGTTGACACAATTCTGCACATCTCCCTTATTCTTGAAAATGGGCACAATCACACTTCTTCTGCATTCCTGAGGTATCTTCTCTCTCTCTAAGACCCTGTTGAATTCTATGATCACCAGTAAAAAGTATATCCAATGGCAATGAATGGAAAATGGGATTTTCTTTGTTTCAATGCAATTGAAGGGTCTAAACTAAGCTAGTCAAACAGGGTTAAAGGTCAGGGGTAATTTACCTGCTTCTTTGCACACAGCGGCCAGGTCAGCTCCGACGTACCCGTGAGCAGCATCGGAGAGCAGCGTCAGCTCCTCTCTGGTGGCGCTGTGGGGCACTGAACTCAGCTGCTTTTGCAAAATGTCCGCGCGCTCCGCAGCACTAGGGACACCCACCTGCCAGAGGGGGAGGGGGTGGATAAATGAAATAATAATAAACGGATAAAAATCACTGAACAGAAAAGCCAGGAAACTGTGGTTGAGCCTGCTTGGGAACTTTTAGAACCGTTGGAACCACGGGTGGAACACGGCCCACCGGAGGACCACAGTTTTCATGTTTTCATGGTGACAGCCATATTTACTCAAACTTTTTGACTGCTTCACAAGGCTGGGGCAAGGTAAGTTCGTTCGTACAGAACCTTGAAAAAAAACATGGCTGACGTTCTTTTCACTGTGAACGAATACAGTCAGAACAAAACAAAAGACAGTTAAATACAATTTAAACCAGTTTATGGTTTAAAAAATGCAAGAATTGAATGACAAATTAAATAAAAAAAACAGCTCCTTCTTTCTAGCCAGTCTGGTATCCAGAGAAATGCCAAGGACCACAAGTGATGTCCGAATGTTTAAAAAGCATTGAATGGATCAGTCGTGTATTTCAGGTCAAAATCAGGTGATTTTTCTTTTTGTAACAGAAAATACGAAAGACAATTCAACAAATGAACAACAAAAGCACCTGTCTAAGGCCTTGGAAAAGTCCACTGCTCTTTATATTCTATATTCTGAGGGTCCTAGCAAGATTTGCCTGCGTACCTCGAGTTCCTTGTCAAAGCGTCCCGGTCGGCGCAGGGCAGGGTCGAGGGCGTGAGGCCGGTTCGTGGCCCCCAGGACCAGCACCTGACCTGAATGACCCCCCTGGACAGGAAGAGACAAACAGAGATCAGAATCAGATTAGCATGTTGAATGGTGTGTTCACAAAGCCGAACAATGAAATACTTCCATGAGAGGTTTTTAGGGAGACTATATTGGAAAATAGACGGATACTTTGTCTCCCCGGGTATTAAACATATAAATAACATCGTAAATATCTAAGGCAGCAGAGCAGGAGGAAGATCACTGGTTCGATTCTGACAGGGGTCTTTGTGTGTGGCGTTTGCATGTTCTCCCTGTAACTTTGTGGATTTCGTCCCAACGGCTTAAAGTAATGCAATTTTTTGCCCAGATTTGTGAATAAGGAAGTGAATGGTTGAGCAGATGTTTGGAACAGTTTGGATGATACTATCAAAAACTCTAAATCAGTAAAAGCATTCAAAAAAAAAAAATCAAATATAAGGTAATAAGTAGCTACACAGAACTAAAACAAAATAACACATAAAATCTCCTGTAAGTAGCTTCTTCTTTGTTTCTTGTTTTTTTCTTTTCCATTTTTTCTTTTTTTCCTCTCTGTCATTATGATAGAATATTTAATATTATTATGTTCTCGTTTTGGTGATTGTTGGGGTTGCCGTGTGCTTGGTGCTCTGGATTGTAGATGAGTTGTAATGGGGTTTGGCTTTAGTGTTTCACTTCAGCCAAAACCCTTTCAGTCATTGTTTTGTGTTTTGTAGTTAATTGTGGTTAAACATGTCTGATTCAAGATACTGACTGAATAAATAAATAAATCACAAAAATCACAATGGTTGCCTGTCTCTTCCCATTTGTGGCCCTGTGATTGACTGCCATCAGTCCAAGGTGTGCCCACCTCTCACCCAATGACAGCTTGGATAGGCTCCAGCCCCCCATGAACCTGAGCGCATAGATAATGAATGAATGAATGTCTAACTACTTCCTACATGTCCAATAGAGGGAGGTAAAATAGACAACAGCTAATATAACATTGACAACATATATCACTCATGGAGAGGCTAACATGGCAGGCTGTAGAAGAGCGATCAGAACATAGGTTTAAATCTGAAGGTCGGCCTGAGAATGGTTATGCCTGAACTTTGGGGAAAGCGGGCCTCTATAGGCCACAGTTAGCTTGTCATTCCATGGTGAGGGACCTCAGGACACGTCCAGGGAACTGTCCAGGAACAACTTTCAAATTTCCAACAACTGGACACAGATTTTGCACCTGCCGCTGACCGCAGCATGACAGGAGGCCCAGAGCCTCACTTGACCGGGAAAACACGGGGCTGATTAGTGCCGCCGAAGGGGCCCGTCAGTGAATAAGCAAAAACAAATATTGGAATCATTTGCTTTCGCATGTGTTCTATTTATCAATTCTTTTTTTTCTCCCCTCAGAACATTGTAAGGTCATTTTTGGATGTCTTTGGCTAGCAGATGGAAAGGGCGGCAGTTCCTGTGTTTGAATAAAATCACATTCCTCTAATTATACCAATATTTACAAGACTGTAAACAAGTCATTTGTGTTGAGGCCCTTGACTACCTCCACTGCAGTACTGGGAAATTCGAAGACCGTCTCGTAAACCTGATTTTGGTTATTTAAGAGGCTGTGATATGTATATTATGTATTTATATGTATACTACGACACATGACCATGTGCAAAAAACAATTTTCAAAGAGCCAAAACACACACATAAAATGTGTGACCAAAACAATTTTGAAGACACGCGTCAAGGATTTTTTTAGTTTTAATTGTTTTGCTGTGCTTTTATGTCTCTGTCACACAGGTTTTTCTGAGTTTTCATATGCCAAAGCCATCCAGAGGTCTATCAGTGATGGAAACAGCTGCCCCACCGCTGCTCGTTACGATCTGCTTGCAAGATGGGGGGAATATTTTTTCTTCCTGTCGATACCGTGGGGAGAAATGAAACAAATAAATTAAACTGCGGGCATGAATTCTGTAGAGCAGGAAACGCTTTCTTCACATTCCGCAATCAGCGCCGGCGACCTTGGATCCTCCTTTCTGGAAAACAGACACTGCCAGTTGTAACTTCGTCATAAATCCGATCAGAATGAGGACAATTTTGTTTGATGATAAACTTGCCAAATTGGCACGTTGCAGTGACCTGAGGTGATTCGTTTCCCAGGCTCCAATCAGTCGTCCTTGTGTGTGTGTGTGTGTGTGTGTGTGTGTGTGTGTGCGTATGTAAGCACGCACGCATGTGTGTGTTGTCTTTTTTTCTCATCAGGCACTGAGGGAATACAATGCAGACGAATGATGCCCCCAGAGATCTCGGCCTATGGTGTCTGAAGGGCCTCGAGGAGGCAGAGCTGGTATCTGCAGGACAGGCAGGGGAACAAGGAGCGGAACAAGGATCTCCAGCCTAACGTCTGCTGAACGAGATGCTGACTTGAGACTTCTGCTGTGTTGCTTCAGAACAAAATGTTGGACAAGACCAAAGACTCAAATCTCAAGTGACTTCACGTGATATGAAATGAGATCAAATGCTTAATAAGTATGAGCTCCTGCTAGCTAAGGGGAAAACTGGCAAAACAAAAATAATGTACAAATACATGAATGAATGAATACTTTATTGATCCCCAAGGGGAAATTTGTGTGTTACAGAAGCAGTTGAGCTGCTGCAACAGGCTGCCGTCTTCCAGCGCCATCTGATACTATACACATCTGATCCAAGATATATATATGAACATATGTTGGATTTTAAAAGTAAGTTTCCAAGGGGATAAAGACAGGACAGGAGAAAGCAGGCATTTTGACAGACTAAAGACTCAAACACCCTGCAGTTTCAGAGCTGACACCTGCAGGTATTGGTAACGCCGTGCAGCACTGCTATGAGTATGTTGACAGAGAACAGGTTTGAATTCCTTTTTTGTTTATTTGAAATAATTAGGTGTCTATAAACCAAGATTATAGCATTTGATATAAATTACTCAAATTAAAATTAGATGAGACGAAGGCCAGGTCAACTTGAGCGGGTGGCCTGATGGGGATACTGACGCTTCAAAAACCAACAATTACAATAGGTCAATACTGATGCTGTGGACGAAGAGTCAGGATGTTTCCTATATCTCAGGCTGGATTTCAAAATGTCAACTTAACCCAGGAATCCTGAATCAGCTTGGCCAGTTTTATTAAAAATTAAGAAAGAAAGAAATTACATTACGAAGTACTAAGAACATTTATACTGAAGCGTTTGAATGAAAGAAAAAGTAAAAATCAACAATGAAATATTTTTCGGCTTTTAGAAAACTTTAGTGATTTAAGCATTTTAATATTGTCAAAAAAAAAAAAATCTGATTTCTGGATTAGTTGTTTCTAGCCTGTTCAGATGGAATGGTTTAACCCAGTTACCCAAGGAAACAAAGTTAAAACACCCCATCCATTTTGCATGTAGTAGTTGGTGACACCTGACGGGCCAGCCCGCAGCCTCTGAGGTGCCTCCCCAGGGTCAGGGGGTAAGAGAGGGGTGTCTTACTGAGACTGATTTCTCCGGATTGGATCAGTCTAATTGCTAGGACACTTACTGATCCGATCCCATCCATCAACGTCAGGAGGGAGGCCACCACCCGCTTCTCCACCTCGTTCTGAGCGCCCTCTCGCTTTGGACACAGGGCATCCAGCTCGTCGATGAAGATGATGGCGGGTGTCCTAGGCAGGGGGGAGGGTAGTTGTTAATGATATATCAAAATAATTTTCTTAAACTCGAATCTCCCGTATTCACATTTTGTCAGTAATTGTTCCGTCTCAAACCGTCAACCAGAATGAGCTGCTATGTACTGTGCGAGTACGGGGAGTACTGGAAGTACTGCTGATGTGATGCCACATTTCATTAATTGAAAGCAAATCAAAGCGTCCCTTATCTGAAAATCTGCCTAACAGAATTCGGAAAAGGAGTTAAGTACTTTTAAAATAAATGTATGGGTGTAAGATCATTAAACAGTCTTGCGCACATAAAAGTATATAGAAGATGTAAGGAGGGGGCATGAAGTGATAAAAGGACTTATTTTGAGTTGCTAAATATATGTTTAAAGTAAAATGGTGATAGGACGTCACGTCTACTGGTTCTTACGGTTCCGTCTCTCTGATGCCGGGTGTCATGCTTTATTGGAAGTCGAATAGTAGTGTTTATTGATCCTGTATTGGCTGATGTCCCCCCAACAAAGGGGTTGGAAGGGTGTGGTGGGAATGAGGGCCAGGTCTTAATCCTGACACCCCTTTCTTTCCAATCCCTTTCTTTCTCCTTTCAATCAATTGGGCTAAGAGGTCAGATCACTCGCTGACGAAGTCGATGAATGGAGTCCTGTTTACCTCTGAGAAGCTTCAGAGAAAATCTGCCTCAACTTCTCCTCCGTTTCACCGTAGTACCTGTGGAGACACAAACCTGGGCGTGAGTGGGCTGGACTATAATCCCCATGAGATGACACACACACCCCCATCCTCCTCCGTCCACCAGGGTCCCAAAAATGATGCAAAGTCCTACTTGCTCATAATCTCCGGCCCGTTGATGACCATCATGTGTGCTCCGACCTCATTGGCAATGGCTCGTCCAATCATGGTCTTACCCGTGCCAGGTGGACCGTAGAGCAGAACCCCCCGAGGAGGAAGGATGCCTGTTCGGATTGAATTAGATTTTACACAGACAACGGATCTTTGTGTTTATCTGCAGATTCCGACATGGGCACCTTCAACAAGGAGGTGGTTTATTTGTTTGTTTATTTTCATGAGATCCCTGAACACTCCTCAATAACATCCCAACTTCAATTCCTGCTATTTATTATGTTTTCATAACTTTGTTTTATTAACAGTATCCACTATCACCCAGGGGCTGAGGATGAAAGATGGCCTCTCTGCCGATGCATTAATTGATCCCCTGGTTCGAGAAGATCAGCGTGAAGGAGCTGCAGTTCTCTCACAGGGATCATTTCACCTAGATTGATTTTTCCCAACTTAGTCTTTGGATGGCGCGTAGAATGTCAGCTTCTATGCTAAAATATCGAGCCTGACCCCTGCGATATTTATCTAATTCTTTTGCAATGATTGACCAACTTGATTCAAATGTCATGACTCTGTTTTGTATTCTTTTTTTCTTTTTCCATCTTGGGGACTTACCATAGTTGGAGAAAAGGTCTGGCTGTTTCAGAGGAAGCTCGATTGTCTCTCTGATTGCATCCAGCTGGCTGCTCAGCCCGCCGATCATGCTATATGTCACCTTTGACCCTTTGCCAGCGGCAGCTGGCTCCTCCTCCCGTGCCTTTTCCCCAAAGCAGACTTTAGTGGAGCAAGAGAGACTGTAGAACGTGTCGGTACTCAGGGCACCACCAGAGGGAGCCGTGGGGACTTTATGTGCCGGCTCTGGACTAAAGGTGCTCTCTGGGCTGAGGGGGGCCTCACCTGACCCTGCAGGGGGTTGCTGAGGGGTGAAGGCAAGGGTCGAAGGAGTCAGGGGTGAGGAGAGAGAGGGCAAGTGGGGCAGCGGTCGTTTGGGGGTGCTGGCCTTGGGGAGCAGCGCGTCCAGCGCATCCTCCACTGTGAGCAGGCCGAGCTGCAGGGCCAGGTCAGCAGAGGAGGAGTCCTGCGTTGAGTTCACTGTGGACGGTTTCACGGCGTCCGTGCCAGACGGCGGGGCCTTCCCCCGGAGCGTGACCCCATCCTCACCCCGCACACTCTCAATGTGGAGGGCGCAAGTCCTGCAGAGGTAGGACAGAGACAGGAGGTTCCCGGGCAGAATGATGTTTCCATCTGAAATGAGATGAGAATATGAAGGACCTTGATCCTTCTATTAAAACAAATAGGGAAGTCATGTGTAGCATATTTAGACAGACACACACACACACACAGTCTTTTCTTCTTCTTCTTCTACACTGCGCTCTACTTGTAAGTATATGGTCATTGGCCCAACATGAGATACATTGATTTCCTAGGTATCGTGTACGCCGAAGAATAATTCATTAATCAGGAGACTGTCTTTTGCACAGCAGTCGTAGAACAGTGACAACTTTTTTTTGCCCCTTTTTTTTTCTATTCAAAAGCGCTCCGCTTGTAAATATGTCATCATGGCCCTGGCATGAGAAGGACCCATTTTCTTTTCAGCAAATATGCTGGATATTAATTGACAAGATGTGTGAGATGCAATATAATATTAGCAGTAAGATGGGACCACAAAAGAGGAAGGGGGGGGGAGCTGCCTGCAAGTCATCTTTTCCAAAGGGTTCACACATCTTCCGCATCACAGAAAGGTTGACCCCACATGCACAAACACACGCAAAAACAGAATACTACGTTAATATGTGTGCATGTACATCATTTCACTCCTGTCCTCATGATAATACTATTAACATACTTTTAACTAAAATCTAACATAAGTACTAATTTACTCCACATACAATTAGATGTTAGACCAAAATATGTATTTCATACAATATCACTGATCATTAAATGTCAGTGCTGATACAGATACAGACACAGAAATGGATTCTATATACATTTAGGTGTGATTACGTGTGTGTAAATGTACAAACTTGTAAAATCCTCTTATTGATTCACACCTGTAATCATGATATTATTAACACTGCATTTATAATGATATACAAAACCAAAACTGTGTATAATGTTTCATATTATATCACTGATCATTAAAACAAATCCATTTTAAAGGGCCAATACACACACACAAATACATACAAATATCACTCCAAACAAGAGGCAGGTGGGTGGTGGCATGGAAATAATGGTAAACCTGACTCACCCAGTGACCTCAGGAGAAAGCTCTTAAATTCAGCTGTGTCCAGAAAGTCGTCCTTTGACCTGGGGGGGGACCTGGGAGTCAGAACTGCTTATCTTCCACCTTGCTAAACGGTGGACATTTAGACTGTAGCAACAGTAGCCCGCCAGCAGATGGCAGCATCCATTCAAAAGAAAGCAGCTGAAGGCCGTGAGTCACCTCTCTCATATTCGTTTAACATAAAGGTGCTTGTAACCTGCTATTGCAAACTCACGGTTAGAATTATAACATCATGCTAAGCCTAATCACCTAGTTATTTTTGAATCAAAGGTAAAAAGTCATATACACATATTTATGTATGCACATAATGATTTCAGTGCAAGGAAATCATTTGTTCGGTTAACAATCCTTTACAGTCAATGATAAAGAAAAAGTTAAAAAACAATGTAATCTAATTGAGGCAGCACCTCTCTTTCGTCAACCAATCACAGACATATTGATTATTTTCATTCATTCATTCATTCATTCATTCATTTTCATTTCATTCATTCATTGTTCATTCATATACAGATGGGGTCAGTTCCAGGTGATGTTAGGGTCAGAAGTTGGGTTTAACCTGCACTGGTCACCGGTCATTTACAGGGGTACATATAGACACACCCAACCATTCACTCTTTCATTCACACTAGCAGAAAAATTTAGAGTCTTCAGTGAACCTGGTGGCTATTTTTTGACTGTGGAAGGAAGATGGAGAACCTGGAGAGAACCCATACTGAGAGAACCCAGGGAGGGCCAACCACTCACAGATATATTGATCATATATTTCTATATGAAAATTTGATTTAGTTTTTTTTTTTTGCAAAAACACAGAAAAACACACCAATCATTAGATGGCACAAATAAGCAGCTGATGATTCAAAATTTCATGATAGATTACCCAAAATCCAACCTCTAATTGACAGTATATTTACGTGAGAACATTCTTCATATGCGGATTTTTATTTTACAAATTTTTAGCGATGAATTCTAACGGTAAATTAGTTTCCATTTTCAATTCGAATGTAAGCTGCACCCACATCTGAAAGACGGTTCAGCTGACAAAAATTATTTGAGGGAGGCGTTACCTGGAGGAAAGGAGAACCTCCTCGGCTCGGAGTACAGGGCCGGTCACAGGCTGCAGCATCACGTTGTCCCCTGACTTGGCCCTCAGGTTGCTCTGGACACACTTCTGTAGGCCAACTCGGCCACCGGGAAAGGGTGCAACCGGCCATCCCAAGCATACCTGCAACACACCGAGCACAGGATACTTAGGGCCGGGTGATTTAGAAAAACCATTAATCAAAATCAGGATTGAATCCTTTTTTGGATAATGGATAATGGATAATTATTGAAAAATATAGCAAAAAGAATATCAATATTATCTCTTATAATTCCTCATACAACAAGAAAAAGAGTTTTTGTTTTTCTCTGGTGTCGGTTCGGATGTATTTATTTCCCAGCTGTTACCTCCTGCTGCCCGGAGGAGCTGGTCAGCAGGACCGGCCTCCCGATGCAGATACCGGCCGCCTTCATGGAACTTAGGCTCAGCTGAGCCAGGTGGGACCTGCAGCTTTTTGGAGATTTGTCATCGGCTGTGGAAACAAAAAAAAAAAAGAAACAGTTTATGGTGGGCGAAAGCTTTACATTTTTTTTGCCCCAAGATCAGGATAAGACCATCAGCGGGACAGCACACATGGTCGATGTTCTGGTGACAAAGTCAGACTGAGATGGTGTGGACATGCACAGAAGACAAATAGTGAGGCTTCGGGTTTAAGGATGCTGGAACCGGAAGACAGGAGGCTTAGAGGGAGACCGAAGAGGAGATTTATGGATGGAGTGAAAGAGAATTTTTCGTTAATGTGAGAAAACAGGAAGCAGAGGATAGGGTTAGATGGAGGAAGATGATTGGCTATGGCGACTCCTGAAGAAAGGAGCCTAAAAGGAAAAGATTAAGAGAAACAGTCAAACATTGGAGAGTTAACTTTCCAGAATAAACCCGAAGCATCCCTTTCCTTTACAGACAAAGCAAATCAATTTAATATAACCTTATAAATATATTGACTGTTTTTCCCAAATTATATCAAGATAATTGATCTAGCTTTCTCTTTATTGTCCGTCTGTTTTTTTTAGGTATTTTTATTGGACTTTTTCAGATGCATGGAAAAAAAAAACACCACCGAAAGTGTATGGTTGAGAGTGCTTCTTTGAAACACTCAGCAAGGAACGGCTGAGACAAATTTTGAAGCATGAAAATTCTACAATGTCTTTGAAATGACAGATGATAGTTGTATAGATTTGTTTTGTGATGATTGCAACAAAAAAAACACCACAATAAACAGAAATAATAAAAATTGTCAGGGGCTTTATGCCCCTGGAAGGGTCACCAATGGCAAACAGGTCCCAGGTCAGGGGCCAGACAGAGCACAGCTCAGAAGACCCTTTATGATGAAAAAGGAATTTGACCCCCCCCAGAGCCATGCCAAGGGGCGGGGCTCAATGTCGAGTGCCTGGTGGCCATGCCTGCATACATGGGGCTCGGCCTGGCACAAACAGAAGGGACAACATGGGTCCCTCTTCCCCTGGGCTGACCATCCATAGCAAGGGTCCATCTGGACCACTGAGTCACTGATGGGTCCCATCGGTCTTCTTCTTGTCTAATCGCTTAGTTTGTGAAGACAGCTGGCTCTTGGCAGATTTAGAATATTGCTACAATCCTTCCATTTCTTAATGATGGACAAACTGAGCTCCATGATATGCCAAGTAGGATGGAAATATTTTTGCAACCATCTCCTATCTCATACTTTTCAATGATCTTTTCTCTGAGTTTCTTGTTCTTTTGTCCTCATGTTGCAGTAGTAGCAGGAATAACTACTGAACCAAAGACTTGACCTCCCAGACACAGATTCTTCTCAACTCCATTCTCTTTGACAAACACACATCAACTGCACTCAGGGCTTTTTTGCTAAATATTTTTGCAAATTCTCATCAAAACAGCAAAATATTATAGACCATGATTTCATTTGTAAAAGCAACAAAACAGGGCAAATACAGATAATCATTGTATATCAGAAAGACATGACCTGAGAACTCTGCCCAGTCTGAAAAACTTGTAAGAATTTACCTAATTCTGAGCAAGAATTTACCCCAAAAATATGAAGTCACAATTATCATGGCTTGTTGTTCCGCAACCTAAAAGATATGAGGACAAACAAAAAGAAAACAAACCAACACCATGATGCTCGATGAACAATAGCCTTCAAATATCAGATTCAATGAGCAAAGTAAACATTTAGATAGTTTTAAACATGATCAAAGGCAACTGAAGTGTATACTACGAACCACTTATTCTAAGTTCATTTACAAGTCTTATTACTGACCTGTCAACATGCAAGATCGTGTGAAGTCTAAACAAAATCTAAAAATTCGCAAAATTCATAACATTCATTGTAATTTAACCAAAAAGTAGCCCCGAGGATATTATGATTTTATCTTTCAACACATCAGCAGGCTTTTGCTCAGGCGCAACAATAACAGAGGGATGTTTCTCATCGAGCAGCAAAACTAACTGCGAAAACAATCCCGATGGGCAATGTGCCGGATTCTTACCCTTGTCAGCAAAATCGATGACAGCAAAGGAGTTGGGGTTCGTTCTTTGGCAACTTCCGGAACTCTGCAGGACGGTGGAGTCATTCAGGACAATGGAACTGTCCCCTTCGCTCCTCTTCTTTGAAATGCTCTTGTTTTTCTTAGTTGACATTTTAATGCCGCTGAAGCTGCCCCACGTGAAAGTGCAAACATGCGTAAACACAGAGCGGCCGCATAAACTTCCTGGTCAAGGTTTAGCCCCGCCCCGTTGTACCGTAACCTATGTAATCTAGCGCATTGGAAGATTATAGAACTCTTGCGCCTCACACATGCTAATGATGACTTGTTCATCCATCACATTCACGCCAAACCTTATACAAAAACTAGCATTTGTAATTCAGTTGATAAATATTATAGATGAACAAATTATACGATACAAACATTTCAGAATTGTATCACTGTTTAAATATTTAAAATGTATTGATGTTTGGGGATTTTTCGGTAATGCTACAGCACAGTACAATGTGCGGGAAAATTCATTGTAGATGACTATTTACAGCTCGGGAATCATATACATGGCCTAAGGTGCACTTGTGCCAAGTGCACATCTGGTCACCTTTCTGCCTGAGCATGGTGTTTGTTTTGGACAATCCGTGACGAGTACAGATGTCCAATATAAAAACACCGCTCGGGTTCAGATCAGGGGGGCCATTCCTCCCAATCACGCCCTTCGAAGTCGCACTGTCGGTGCCCACCTGAGCGTTGAAGTCTCCCATTAGAACAAGGGAGTCCCCAGAAGGAGTGCTCTCTAGTAGCCCCCCTAGGGACCCCAAGAAGGGTGGGTAAACTGAACTGCTGTTGGGTGCATAGCCACAAACAACAGTCAGAACCCATCCCCCCACCTGAAGGTGGAGAGAGGCTATCTTCTTGTTCACCAGGTTGAACCCCAACGTACAGGCGCTGATCCAGGGGCAATCAATATGCCCACACGTGCCCAGTGCCTCTCACTGGGGGCAACTCCAGAGTAAAAAAGGGTCCAGCCCCTCTCTAGAGGCCTGGTTCCAGACCCCAAGCTGTGCGTTGAGGTGAGTCTGACTATATCTTGTCGAAGTCTCTCAGCCTCGCACACCAGCTTGGGCTCCTTCCGCCAGAGGGGTGATATTCCGTGTTCCGAGAGCCAGTTTCTGCAGCCGAGGGTCGAACCGCCAAGGTCCCCCGCTCCGGCCAACACCCAGCTCACACTGTAACCGACTCCCTTGGCCCTTCCTGTGGGTGGTTAGCCCAGGGGAAAATGGGCCCATGTCGTCCTTTCGGGCAATGCCCGGCCAAGCCTCATGGGTGCAGGCCCAGCCACCAAGCGCTCACCATTAAGCCTCAACCCCGGGCCTGGCTCCAGGAGGGGGGCCCCGGTGACCCGCGTCCGGGCAGGGGAAAACTAGGTACAAAGTGTTTTTCCATCATGAGAGTCCTCTCAACCGTGCTTTGTCTGGTCCCTCAACTGGGACCTGTTTGCCTTGGGTGACCCTTCCAGGGGCATAAAGCCCCCGACAACATAGCTTCCAGGATCACTGGGACACACAAACCCCTACACCACAATAAGGTGGCAGCTGAGGGAGGGGTATTATTGTATATTTATTTTATTTTTTTCAATTGCTAGTCCTTTCACATTTCTTTTTTAAAAAATTATATGAGATATTTGACATACACCACATAATTGATCAGTTGTTTAAAATCATTTGGGATAATATAACGTGAAACAATTTTAGTTTGGCTTTGTTTTCCTTCTTATATGGTTGTTACAAGGATGTCAACGAATGGATGAATGTGAATGACTAGTTCCTCTCAGAGAGAGATCACTTTTCTGAAAAATTAAATTGACAGAGTGGTCATTCAAACATCGAACTTATTTGCGGAATTTGGGATTCCGTGGCAGACATAGCCGAAACTGTAAAACAACAGATTAACGAGTTAAAGAAGTTCAATGTTGAGATGGAACGATGGACGGGGAGCCCCTGCGCCGATTCACTGAGCATTACGGTATTTATACAACGCTGGGCGGACGTTTACGCAACCTGCCTGTCCGCCGTGTCGACCGCGCTCGCCCCGGCTGTCCGCGCCGTGTCTCACTGCTTGAGTCAGAATGGCCGCCTCCGCTTTATTTTACAAAGTTCTCGGGGCCGGGAGGTTCTGCTGGAGCCCCCTTTGTTCCAGACGGGGCGCTGCCCGTGCCTTCTCGCGTTCTGCCATCCGCTCGCAAAGGTACCAGGTGAAAGGAGCCGGCGCGCTGACCGGGAAAGTAGACCGGTTCGGCGGAGTGACGGTCGACCTGGCCGAGGCGGGCTTACCGGGGGACCTCAGCGAGGGCGCCTTCGGCGGGCTGCTGAAAGGTCAGTTTCGGGCCCGGACGTTTGTCCTTGAGCGGCTGTCGCAACCTTTAACCCCGCTGCTAAAAATGCAGCCCTGCATCATGACCACTTCATCCCCGTCCAGGAACACACCTATAACTGTGTTTTATTTACTTAGAACATATAGTCCCAGCCCATAATGAACCTTTCAAATATTTTGTAGGACTGGATCCTGCTGTTTGACACCCCTGCCTGAGACGCTCACACAAAAAAAAAGAAGTACCTTACATCATGTGTTTTTATGCACCTGAAAGAGTGCACGAATGCCCGTATATGAGTGCAGAAGGAGTATATCTAAAAAAATGGATTATTTAATCATGTTTTGTCGTTGTATTTGTATTTGCCCTTTGCTATTTTAACTTCACTGTAAAAATCGAAAAACCAGAATGAACCACACGTAATTACACATATATTTCTTCTCCGTGCTTCTGAACCCTTTTCCAGCTGCTGCTGTATTGCTCTAATACAGTTTGTGTGAAAACCTTTGTTCAATATGCATTTGAAAAAAAATGTGTAAGGCACGTAAACCCTGCTTTTCCTCAAGAAGTAGCTTTTTTCCCTTATAAACTTTTTAGCAGATTCGCCCTGACTCGCCTCTGGTGTTTGTCATCTAGATATTTTCCATCTGCCCCAAATTAGATTAGAACCCATATCTCGTCTCCATCTTTTTGCTCCTTCCACTTTGTTCTTCTCCAAATGTTGTGATATCTGTGCCACTCCAAGATTCTCTGGCCCAGTGGAAGGCGGAGGGGAAGGTTGCTGTATGGCTTCGAGTCCCCATCGCGCTGAGCCGCTGCGCAGCCGCCGCCTCCGCTCACGGCTTTACCTTCCACCATGCCAGAGGAGACCATGCCATCCTTTCCCTGTGGCTAGAGGACGGAAAGAGCAGATTGCCACCTTTCGCAACTCACCAGGTCGGGGTAGCAGGTAGATGTCAGCCATTTTTAACTTTTCTGCTGCAAAGTCAACGGTTCCTCCCTGCTGAGATTTAATGTTGGAGGTTTCTGTGGGTTTGGATCCCAATTACTTGATACTCTAACAAATATATTCTTCAATATTTCTGAATTTCCATCTAATCTGATCTGTGGACCAAATTAAAAAATATATCATCAGCTTCAACAGTTTAAGCGTACTATTCAAAGATTATTTACATCTGCAGTTTGATATGCAGGTGGATTTGAACTCAAAATTAGCAGCCACTATCAAGGAGGTACACGTTCAAGTACATCAGGACTGTGCTCCACCCCTCACTTCACAAAACCACCCAAGATGCATTAGAGGTCCTCTTGGGGTGTGGTGGGTGGTCCAAGTAAAAAATAAACATATTTCAGTAGCTCAAAATACCAGTAACACAGTTAAGTAAAACCATTGTCCCCATATGGCAGTCTTTCACTGTCATGCACCAAGACTGTGAATTTGGGGGCTGCAGACGGAGTTAGTGAAATCAACCTGACAATTTTTGTTTTATTCAATATTTTTTCTTGGCCTTAAGCAAGTGGTTAACATCCATCCATCATTTACCATCCATCCACAAATCCATCCATCATCTACCACCTTTTCCTGCAAGTGGTTACCATGAAAACAATAAAGTCATATCTCATATCATCCATCTGAAGTACTTACAATAACTAGCCCGCTTGCCAGTGGCTGGTTCCGGTATTCTGCTGATAACTCAATCGGATAAACTTCTGTCTTTGAAAAAACAAGGGAAAAACACTTGCTTTCATTTATGGTAAAAATATAAAAAAACATTTATCATATATAATCTATAATTTATATAAATCTGAGAAAGGGCCGAATGTCCCGGAAGTTTTGGCGCCAACACAATTGAAGTTACATTACGGTCATATTTCATCTTTAATATCAGGTTACATCAACTTGAAGGATGGAAACTGAATAAACAGTCATGTGAAAAAAATTAGGACACCCCAACCAATAATCAGCTCCTCATCAAGAAATGTTCATATATCAATGTCCAATCATGTTTTTATGCATTTCTAGGAAAGAAAGTGATTTAATTGCAATTAAAACAACAAAAATGAACAGTGTTTTCCCCATTAAAAAAAGATATGAACAAAAATGTGTATTTTAATGAAGGAAAACGTTAGGACAGCCTACCCCGTTATAACTAGTGTTGCCCCTTTGGCTGATATAACTTCAGTGAGATGCTTATTGTAGCCTTTTACCAGTCTCTGACATCAAGCAGAAGGAAAGTTTGCCCCACTCCTCAATGCAGAATTCTTTTAGCTGTGATAGGTTTGAGGGATTTCTTTCATGTACAGCCTGTTTCAAGTCACCCCACAGCATCTCAGTGGGATTAAGATCAGGGCTTGGACTAGGCCAGTCCAGGACTCTCCACTTATTAGTTTTTAGCTAGTCCTTGGTGGATTTGCTGGTATGCTTTTGGTCATTGTCATATTGCAATGTCCAGTTCTGCTTCAGCTTTAACTTTCTTACAAATGGTTTCACTTGTACTTCAAGCACCCTCTGATACCCATTAGGGTTCATGATGGATTCTGTGATGATGAGCTGCTCAGGTCCTGCTGCAGTAAAGCATCCCCAAACCAAGATACTGCCATCCTCCACGCATCACCGTTGGTATGAGGTTCTTTTCTTGGAAGGCTTTATTTGGTTTACGTCAAACACATCTTCTGTTCTGGTGTTCAAATAATTCAATTTTAGACTCATCTGTCCAATTCCAGAAGTCATGGTCTTTGTCTACGTTCTCTCTGGCAAACTTCAATCTGGCCTTAATGTTTTTCTTGGAGAGAAAAGGGTTCTTCCTTGCACACCTCCTATGACAGTCAAACTTTGCTGTCTCTTTCTGATAGTAAAGTCATGCACTTTCATATACACCGTTGCCAGAGCCTGCTGTAGTTCCCGTGATGACACTTTAGGATTTTTGATGACTTCATTGAGCATCTTGATCTGGGGGTGAATTTGCTTGGACTGCCAGACCTGGGCATGGTGGCAGTTGTTTTGAATGTCCTCCAATTGTAAACAATTTTCCGGAATGTGGAATGACTGATGTCAAGTTCTTTTGAGATCTTTTTAAATCCCTTACCAGACTCATACGTGGCCACAATCTTCTTTCTGGGGGCATCAGACAGCTCTTTAGATCTCACCATGGCTCTCACTTCAACACTAACAGTCAGGGCCATAACAAACTAAATCTGAGGTTTAAATAGGGCAAGGCTTCTTTAACATGCTGGGTAACAATGTTCTGATCATGATACACCTGTGTGTGATTTAACCATTTTAAGTGGGATAATATGTGGGGGTGTCCTAATTTATTCCTCAGCAGAAATTGCATTATTTTTATATTACATTTTACAATAGGTTTTAATTTTTGATTGTTAAGTCATATTACCGTGGCGCACTGGTTAGTGCTTCAGCCTCACAGCACGAAGGACCCTGGTTCAATTCCGACAGGGGACCTTTCTGTGTTGAGTTTGCATGTTCTCCCCGTGTCTGCGTGGGTTTCCTCTCCGGTTTTCCTCCCCGCCCTGCAATTGACTGACGACCAGTCCAGGGTGTACCCAGCCTCTCGCCCGATGACAGCTGGGATAGGCTCCCGTAACCCTGACTGGAGGATAAGCAGATGATGGATGGATGGGTGGATAGTGATATTACTTGGATCCCTCAGTATCATTAAAGTTGATATTAAATATCCATATGTCCAATATATTTTTAAAAAAAAACAGGCTTTCATAGGGTGTCCTAATTTTTTCACATGACTGTGAGTCTAATATCCTCCTGTGGTATGACAAAACACTCTCTGCGTAGAATTAATATTTATTATTACTCCTAATTACACATGGCTGGAAGGCAGCCCTGATAGGATCCTGTGACTGTCCTGAAGAAAGGAAATCAAGGAAACAGATACACAAGTTGCAAAGAAACGGTGATAATTGGAAAATGAGAGAAAAATCATGGCTTCCCTAAAGACCGTACACAAACAGGCCACCAGGAGGAACCAAATACTCGATGAAATAAATTATTATTTTTAGGGGATGCTCCTATTTTCTTCTTGCCCACATTGCAAATAATCTGTCTCTTTAGTCCCCGCTCTAACAGAGATCTGCGAAGCCGAGATGACTTTCAGGGAATTTTCTGAGATTCATAAAACAAACACACTCAACTTTACCATCTGATCCCTTCAAAACTGATGGGTAGTAAAGTGACAACTCGTATTTTCTTATCATTTGCATTGTTTTGACACTTGCATGATGAATATGGTGTTTTGGTTTTTGTATGACCTCATTGTTACAACTCCATTTGAACAAAGGAGAAAACAAAGCCGATGCCCGATCTGGTGCGTCATTTCACTCACATAGCAGGAGATTCTCCTCTGGACTGGAAAGGAGGGCAGCAGCTGCAGGCCGTGCCTGTCACTCTTCTGACTGTCCAGCAGAGGCCAGGGTTTGCCTGGTACCTTTCTTCTTTTTTTCTTTTTTTTTTATCAAAAAGCGCTAGAAGCATGTCAGAACATGTCCACCACATCCAAAACCCCCTCCCCTCTGAGTGCCCCTGACAAACAATGATGAAACAAAGATGAGGAATGTGAAAGAAGCGGCTGATCGGAGGGGAGAGAGCCTCGCGTCCTTGCTCTCTCCCCGGCTTCGGATTTTGACGAGATTGCTTACAGTCCACTTCGCTTGCATTTCCACCCACATTGCCTACGACGGACAGATTTTTCATCAAAAACATGTTAATTCCTGGATTCAAAGTCCCTCTTTGCCCATAGAAAGTAAGATGTCCTGTTTAATTTTGTTCTGTTGAACATCTGACATTTGACCTGCCAGCGATGGCATGAGCTGCTCATGCCCTGTTACATCACAGATATTCAGCAGGAATGGACACAGTATGAAGCCTCTTCTTCATAACACATGTTTAGCCTGATACAAATTTGCAGATGCTGAAGAATTAAGCGTCGGGAAAAAAAAGGAGCAGGTGCCAATTGAACTCGCTTGCCTCACTGGCTAGTCACTCGCTGAGTAGACTTATGTCACAGAGAGTGAAAGAAAAATGTTAGGAAGCCAGTGGTTGGCCACTTAAATAAAAATCCACCAATCATGAAGAAATTGGCCAATAAGGACAAAGCTCATCCAAGTTATTAAGTTATTAAGTCTTTATTAAGCTTAGCTAAAGCTCAACAACACAATCAGCATACTAAATAAACAAGTTAGTGACACTTTAAGCTCAGTGCTCTTAATCAGTTTTGAAGTGTCTTTTTGTTTATGTGTTAACTTTTGATTCTCACTGAAGTTAACAAGTGATAAGGGTAAAAGTGTCTTATAAGGCATTAAAAAGACAATATTACCTATTTATTGATATCTCAACATACAGCTAAACACAACACAGCCTGTGTTCGATGTCAGGTGGAGTAGTACTCTGTCACTGCACTATAGTTTGTAATAATTATCGATTAGGTTGTGTAGTGATTTTTTTGTCCCAAGGTATTTTCATGTTCATTCAAACCAGCCGTTTTAAGTTCTGCTCCTGATGATGATCCTTTGGATCGATTGAAGGAAGGGAAGTGTTCCAGGTGTACGGTGGCACCCTTTGACCTGAAGGTCGAGCAAAGCTAACAAACCCTCGAAGCTCATCAGCCTTAGAGGCGTTTCGTTTTTGAGCGCAGTTGACACTGTTCACCATAAAACTTGACTAATATTTGTCGATTGAAGCTGTACTCTTAGCCTCATTGGTCCCTTTTTTTATTTTCAATTTTTTTTCTCCCCCGGCTCTTATGAGCAGTTAGTTTCCTGGACAGAAGAACAACATAATCATAGCCTCCCTTAGTAGCGAGAGGGCCTCCTCCCGCAGGGAGCCATATGGCATCAGGATCACAAGTGACATCAATTTCCACTTGGAAGTCCAAGTTCGAGGCGACCGATCCCTCTTAACACATCTGTGACATTCATCCGAGGAGGCCCATCCCAGTCGGTCAGAGCAGCCACCGTAAAAGAAACCGGCTGCTTTTCCCCCAGTCGTTGTCCGGAGCTGTCGGCAGCAGTCCATAGCTGCCTGACTTAGTCATGGACCAGCATGAAAAATAAAGGGCATAAAAACTAAGGCATCCTGAGAGGGATGGCGGCATCATGCAGAAGTGACGCTGAGTCACCCAGGGTTGCAATCGAGCTCTGGAAAGCGCAGATTTTGCGTTACATTTCCCTCACCATTTATTTGGAAAGAGGCGGTGAAGAGCAAATGAAATATCCACCCCCACCCGGGGGTCAAATGGGTAAAACCTGTGTCATATAAAGGCCACAAATCCAGGAACCAAATTGGTGAGAATGAAAGAGTGCGAACAGGATCATTTTGCCTCCGGCCAGAGTACTCAGACTGTGTTCCCCGTCTAATTGGGTGTCTGAAATGGGTGGGTTCGGTGGTTGCGAGATTCTAAAATGGTGGCTACAAGATAAGAGTGTATGAGTGAGCCGGCTCTTGGAACGCGGGTCCAGCGGACGTTGGAACAAGAAGGACTTCCAACCCCAGAACGTGGATTTGTATCTCACCAACCACATGCCTGCGGACTTCAACCACAGCTTTCATTGGATGGCACAACACAGACTTTATTCGACATGTAATTGTCTTTCCTTCCTCCTGCAGGCGCAGTCGTGGATGAGCCCAATGGGAAAGTGCTGGTGGTCCAAGATAGGAACAAGGTAGTTTCCGAACGTGTCGCTCCGCCCTCTGAAAACCACTCCACAGCAATTGTAGGGGTTTGTCGGATTGGCGTAAACAAGGGGAAATGGGTCGTGGAGTCTGTCATTGCTGTGATTCATTCATTAAAAAACAAACTGGCAAATGTTGTGGTTTGGGTTTCATGACTGGTTCTGAGGCTTTAGTCATCACGCCTCTACGCTGCCCTGACAAAGCTGCCATTGGGATTTTTTTGTTATCTCACCTCTCTGGATCTGGGAGTAAGAGTCTTGATGGACCTCAGGCAAACACCCACCATCCCACTTGCACCAGCCCTCAGGCGCTAAATGCAGCGACGCATAACAGGCCCCTTTAAGGAGCCTCCTGCGGTGAATCGTTTGCCCCCTCTGGGGCCTCAAATTAGTTTTTGAAACCCGGTGGAGGAAAACCTGCAATTCGATTTGACAAAGTAAAAGAGGAAAGCGAGATGTTCTGACACAAACAGGGCTTTTAGCACCAAAACGACCAAAGTCAACACGGCCATCTGCACTCCGGGGTCCAGGAGGACCCTAAACATGGGAGGCGTTAAATGACGTCAGCCTCGATCCCCCTCTGTCCAGACCCACATGTCGCAGAAAACCCAACGTCTAGATCATAAGAGTATAAACTGAGACTATCTGGGTTTCGCCCCTTCTAAAGACCAAGGCTGAAATCTGGCAGGCTGATATTCAGGGTCTGTGAAATTTGGACCCTCCCCCCTCACCCCTTCTGCCACAGCGCTTGTTACCATGGACAATTACGCTGCCCCCGCCTCCTCCACCCCTCACCCCCTCCTTCCACAGTCAATTTACAATGAAAGCAGAGGCAGCATGGAGAAACCGTACACAGGTCACTTATAAAACACTTTGCTGTAAGCAGCTGACAAGGAAACACACTTGCCCATCTCAGGGTTGTTGTTTTTCTTTTTCCAGAAACTGCTTTGGTCGTAATTTTTATCTCCTCCTTTCCCTTCTGCTTATCAAGCAGTTTACTGGAAATGAGCCCTCTTAAGAGTCTGGCCCTCGGCAAGAGACGGACGGAGCCAGTCCAAGAGCCATCAACAGCTCCCCCTCAAAGGAGCCAGCTGTTGGGTGGGAGGAGTTGGAGGGGTTAAAGGGGTGGGGGTCACTCAAAAAAAGGAATTCCTCACGAAAGGCTACTTAAACAGAGTACTGGGTTACTTTGTACCTCAGCTGAAACACACCAACCAGTCTGAGGAGCAAGGGCTGAGTCACGGCGCGATTACATGTAACCATGGCAACTAAAAGCCATTAATATCTGTGAAACATCTCACATTATTATATGATTAATATGGATGCATGATTTTTAAAAAAAGGAAAAAACAAAAGTCAGGGATTAGTTACACAAAAAAATTGTATTTTTTGTTTCTACAGCACACCTGGAAAAGTAAACTCCAAAATATAATGCATTGCATTTCAATAAAATCAATTAACATAAATGTGGTTGTGCACTCCAGAAGAGCTACAAAACACAAGACATTTTTACTAAACGAGCACTGCATACAAAATAACCTACAAAAATATATATATGTACATATACACACACACACTCACAGACATTATAATTTAACCAGCAGCATACTGTTATTAAATATCAGGAACAAGTGGTGAAACTGAAAGGCAGGTGCTCAAAGGGTGTCCGGAGCAGGCCAATGGATATAGGAGGCCGAAACCACACCCCAGCCACTCCTCATCCTCAGCCCTCACCAAAAAAAATAAGGTCATATCCATTTATCTATACATTTCTGTGAGACATCCCCTTCAATGAAGAGGCAAGATTATGATACTGCCTTCCCTCGCGATTCAAGCTGAAACCACCACGATGCTCAGTTTGTGTCCATGTGTGTTTAAAATCCACAGTAGCGGTTCGTTTAGTAGCTAAGCAGTTTCTCCCAACTGACCTTTGGCCTTTTTTTTCCTCCCCACCAACTCTGGCTCTTCAAAACTGCAGATGAAGAATGCCTGGAAGTTCCCCGGGGGTTTGTCCGATCCGGGGGAAAACATTGGCGAGTGTCACGCCAGTGGAACAACGTTAGAAGACGATGCACGTACATTCATTCAACAGCCTGCTGGTATTCATTCCTCCGGAAATCCAAAGTTTTAACACTTATAAAAGCAGCTTTAATAGTACATATATCAGGGGTTTCCAAAGTCGGAGTTCGCAGGGTGACTGTTAGCAACTGGATAAAAATGTATTTTAAAAAATAAGGAATAACACTGAATATATTAAGCTATCATTACAACAAAATATAAAAATCATAAGGGCTGAAATAAGCAAGAAGTCGTCTACTGCTAATACTTTCACAGTCATCACATTATGCGCTGTGTGTGAACTGGCAAAAAATACAAGAGGTTACCTTAAAAATAAAAAATAACTGAATCTATGAAAAACAACCCAGACCCAACCCCAAAAAGCAGCACAAGTGTTCTTTTTTAAAAAATAATTTCCTCCCGTCATGAAGGTGATACTGATCAGACACACTTCTCCCATCCAGAATCCTAAATATTCCAATTAACTGTTCCCCAGGAGTTACGGCGGTCCGCGAAGTCTTTGAGGAAACCGGCGTCCGTTCAGAATTCCGATCCCTGCTTAGCATCCGGCAGCAGCACAACCACCCCGGCGCCTTCGGCATGTCCGACATGTACATCATCTGCCGCCTCAGCCCGCTCAGCTATGACATCAACTTCTGCACTCACGAGTGCCTGCGCTGCGAGTGGCTGGACCTGTCCGAGCTTGCCGTGACCGAGCAGACCACGGCCATCACCTCCCGGGTGGCCCGGCTGCTGCTTCGCGGCCTGAAGCTCGGCTTCGACAACATAGACCTGACCATGGAGGAGCTGCCTGCCGTCTATTCTGGGATGTTTTACCAGCTGTATCACCGGCAGATTCCGCCCTCACCAGGCCATTAAGGGACGCCGCTTCCCGTACTGCTGATACCTTAAGTGTGTGACTGGAATTAACTTCTAATGTTGAAGAAATACTATTAATGATGTGTAAACACTGAACTTATTCTTACATTTTCATAACCTCACACCGATCAGGTTACAGCAAACATGACGGAACAAAAAAAAGAAAAACAAGGTCGCTATTAAGATATATCAGGGAACAAATGAATCATCAGGTAGCCTATTTATATCCTCAACCCCAAGCCCCCTAATGGCTCCCCAAACCCCGGAGGGATTACTCAAGTGTCAGGATTGGATGCGCAGCCAAAGGTAGCAGATTTGATTAATACATTCAAACCCTACTGCCTTCATTCCCCAATTTTCACCAGTCAACAATCCAGCACCACTTCAGAAAAAATTAATACTAAGATGACAATGTATTTGAGTCATGTAGAATCTTTATCAAACTGCCCCAAACACCACCGGGTGGAAGTGTTGGAAAAATGGCGCCCACTCAACTAGGCGTAGACATTATTATTTGTGGAAATTCCACACGTAACCGTCAGGACATGGCCCGGAAAGGCCTCAGCGGGTTTGTTTGTGTGCAAGCAGCATCGGTGTCTCGCCTCCGGCTCCCTGTTTGTCCGTGTGTTTTTATCCACTGCGCTCTTGTTGACACTGACGACACAGTCGGATGGGAAATAGAGAGAAATGAGACACCGGCTTCTGACATTTATTTTGAATATGGGTTTAATTAACCCTTCTATACATGCTAGCTTTGGCTAAAAATAAGCAAGGGATCTATGCCTCTGCATAAATGTTAGCGGCCAACGCAGTAATGTCACTATGCAGACGCAGAAGACGTCATTTCCAAACTGCTAACTGAGTTCCACTGTCTTGAGTGCATTGTGCATCTGCGTCGCACCAGAAGTAAACCGACTTCCTGTCCTCGCTATTCTTCCATGAACTTCCAAAAAAAGAGGCGGGTCCAGATTCCTTGCTAAAAAGAAAATCAAACAACGTGCATTTGGTTTACATGAATCCCCAACATGCCGACCATGAGCTGGCATGAAACCAGCGAGTGCAAATTCCTTCACTTCAGCTTTGAGTTCCACAGCACGAATCTTATGATGGGAAGTACTAACGTTCACGGTCGCTAATTTGACGGAATTCAGGTCAGGTGGTTTGGGGAAGCCGTCAGTCACCTGAAGTGGCGGTCAAGTGCCATTTCTACGACGCTCACTGAAGACCACTGCTAGAGTTAAAAACCTCAGACAGTCGCGTAAACACAGCAACAAAGGTCACATAACCTTAAGGGGATTGTGACCATTAACAGGACAGCAATTTTTTCCCAACCACTAAATGTCCAGTGTGACCTTGGACATTGTGGCCACGGATCATAAAACATAATTTTGTCCAGGAGGCTGTCTCATTGTGTTCATAACGAAAAACTGCTCCTAGGGCCGAATCGTGTTTCAACCGCTTAGTCATTTAGTGATGCAAGTGCGGATCCAAACTCTGACACTAGAGGGGAAACTAGAGCGTCATGGTTTGAATCACAGGGTCCCGGATCCAGAGTGACTGCGTCCCAATGGTTTGGGGCTGAGGAGGCGCCGGTTCACCATATTGGTCAAGGACAGCAGCCGTGGCTACCATCAGGGTCATTGAACCACAACTCCGGCTTACAAGTAACGGAGATAGCCCTCCACCCCAGTGATATATGCATCGGCACCTGCCGCACTTGTCTCTACACTATAGTACATAAATGAAAAGAAAAAGAAAAAGTAAGGCTCAGGAAATATAATGAAACCATTAAAGGTGAGTATCAATTAGAGTAAGGAGTGCGGTTGTTTTTTATTCTATATAGTTATTAGTATAATTATTTAATTCAATTGCTTCTCTAATCACTCCTGACAAGATTTAAAAAAAGTGGAAATACTTTCTGAATCCTGACCTATTAATAACAAAAATCCCTCACATTGCCAATGGTTGAATATAAACTACTTGCTACAAGGTTTCTAACTGCAGGCCTGTGGTCACCAGGTAGCTGGAGGGGCTATGATTTTGTTGGAGGTGTGTGTGTGTGTGTGGGGGGGGGGGGTGGCCTCGAAGGTTGGTTTTTTACGGGCAAC
>CAAKHD010000305.1:3874-72411 GCA_901007705.1 Fistularia tabacaria | reverse complement strand
TTTTCCTTTTAATAAATTTATTTTGTAGTGGGGTGTGGGGGGGGGGGGGGGGGGGGGGGGGGGGGGGGGGGGGGGAATGTAAATGCTATCAACGGAATCCCCGTTGTCAACATGTGTGCCAAGAAAAGCATCCTCATCTGAGGGTCAGCACTGGATTTCAAATTACCAACAGGGAAGAGAGAAAAGCTGTCAGCTTTTCATGACTCCCTGCCAGTGTAAAGCCACAACAGAGCAGCGCCTCAGCTGGCGGTGGCCGTCTCATGAAGGCTAAACGCTCTTTTTGCCTGCAAAGACCGCATCAGTCGCTGCTCGCTGGGTGCGGAAGAAAACAACGACACGGCCTGTTAACTTGCTCAAGTCGTTATGTTCCGAAGAATCAAATCAGGTTGTTGTATCTACAATGAAAGTTAACTCGTGCTTGAATATAGGTTTTGCCTTGACTGTCGACACTGCAACGTTCCATTTGGTTTTCAGTCACCTTTTTTTGAACGTTCAAATGCCAATGTTTTGGAAACTATCTCCATGACCATGAGACCTTAGGAACCACCAGAAAGGCTGTAATCCACATGCCAGGCCAGTAGTTGGTGGTGTAAAACTGTGATGAACTTAAAAAACACGGACATGTGTGAACGCTTCCTGTTTCAGCACTATAACCATGGGGATATTGCAGCGACAACAAATGAGCAACAGAGGATTTGTACGGACCGGTGATGAGGTGGAATTGTTGCTTTGATTTAAAGTAAACAAAACCCAGGTAAACTCCAATGGCTGACCCACCTGTGCACAGCGATTGACTGCAACCTCAGTGAGCGTGCACATTTACCCCAACCACATGGAGATGGAGCCCATTTGCAAATGTCTGTTTTCCATTTTAACTGCTTTTAAAAGGATGTTAAACCCATAAATGTCACGTTTTGCAATGTATTTTGCAATGTCTTTGTGTGGGGTATTGATGTAAACAACATTCAGAGAAGGTTACGAATACCGAAGAATATCTGTACTTTTGGCTACAAAATATGATGATTGGCTAAATAAACTGCAGTGTCAGTTGGCAAAAAACTTTTCCTTCACGTTGTGTCAACTGTCCCGTTCATCTTGACGTCTGACGCGTCTGCTGTTGGGATGTCACAACTGACTTCTCATTGACTTAAACTAGCATGTCTGACCTAGCTTAACTTGTCAGACATGAAATGAACCAGGCCGACAGATGTGGAGTGACGTGGTCATTTCCTTTTCTGTATTTGTTCAGGCAGATGTTCAATGAAGACGGATGACCCAGCTCACTTACCGCTCCAAACAGTCGTCCATCTCTGTTCATGGCCAGATAGCGGTTTGCATAAACCCCTTTGATGACCACCTCCCCAACTGAGGTTGCTTGGAGCTGAAGCTTTACTGAGGAAACAGACAAAATACAGAAATCATTATTAACTCCTGGAAGTTCTTTTTTAATTGGAAGAATCTGCGCTGTACGAGGAGAGCGGAGGAGAAACACCCACAGGTCTGGATCCCTGCTTCGAACTTTCACAAAGCCAAGCAATCAAGCGGCCTCTGAGCGGAAGAGGCCAAGATCGGGTTATTTTCTGACGATTCAAGGCATCCTTGTTGAACCCTGAGTGTTTATGTGTTGTATGAAATGGCGTGCAGCACAGGGGAGTCAGTGACCTTGGGGTCAACCTCACTTCCTCAAGGCTCATACATGCTTAACTTTTAATTCGCTTACAGACAGAGCCTTCTGTCCGTCTTCTGTGTTCATTTTGTTTCTGTGAGTTTTCAGGGAGCCTGTTACCCTGTAGTGGCTGCAGTGTTGCGCAGTTTGCTAAAGTGGGACCAACAAGAGGAAAACAGAAAATGGTGGTGCTCCACTGGAATTCTGACAAAGAAGTGTTAATGGGCTACTTCTTTTCTGCCTCTTTCTTGAAGTGTACATTATCACCAGCTCCTCCACTGTCACCATTACCATCATTATCTAAAAACAGAGCTCTGCACTGTCCTCTAGTGGATGTATTGCTGAACAACCCAGGCAATGTAAATCACATTGGAAGTGTGCATTTGAATGGTGTTTGACGTTTGAAACTGACATACTTAGTGACCTTTAAACAACATGTTAACTGGTTAATAATAGGCAAATATGAAAAACGAGATATCTGAAAGGATAATTTGGTAATGTTTATTTGGGAAGTGCTAAAAAATGTTAACATATTAGTGTACTGAGAGACAAAAAAGGATGGAAAATAACAAATGGATGAAACGGTGAAATCGGGCATTTGACGAAATGGATGAAGACTGTGGGTCAACTTCAGAATAAAAAACGTACATAAAAATAAAGTGATATAGATGTTTATCTAAACATCTGGTACATTAATTATCATGGCTGAAGCAGTTGTTTTGAGCTTGTTTTTTTTTTGGCTGCATGAATCTAATTTCTAAAAAATAAATATTGAGAATAACTCAAATGAAAAGCTCAGTATTTCTCACAACATGTCTATTGTTTCGTCCTTGTTTCATTTCTCCCTGTTATATTTCCCCTTGATTTAACGCCTCATTGCTTCAGTAGTGTTTTCTTTCGCAGCCATGGGAGAATGCGCCGCTCGCCAACCCACCTAAACTGGTTTCTAAAACGCTCTCCGGCATGATAGCAAATCTGTTCTGGATACCTTCTCTCCAGCTCTAAGGCAACCTCCCCATGGTCAAAATCAAAATCCTATTCTTTCTACGTATGTGTTTCTTTCGCGTCGAGGCAGCACTGCTCAGCTCTGGGGCAGTATAGAACTTACATGAGGTCAAATAGGGAAAGCAGAATGATGAGGCCTAGCAAGGGTCACTTTGATAAATGTCCAAAATTAATTCATATGAAGGATTTGAACACACATCTGTCTGCAGTTAGCAGCAACTCCCCTGGTGATTTATGTCACAGATCAAAGATGTGTTCTTCCCTGTTCTGTTTGGAATTAACCAAGATCTCAAAGCTTTCCTCAGACTCACATCTGTAATCATCCACGGGGTCGGTGATGTGAGAGAGTTGCCTACACCGATGGTGCTGTCCTTTGAAGTTTGTCCAAGGAACCGGGGGAACCCAAGACAGAAAAGAACCTAGTCGATGGAACACCACATGAGGCTATTCAGGTACATTACCTAACCCTGTGCAACAGCTATTCATTTCTAACTGACAGGTTTCTCGTCCCAACGCTTGGCAGCACCATCGTGACCTTTACAAAACAGCCAGTGATGAAGCTTGGCTTGGGCCACATTAAGGGTATTAAACCATGATGCATATAAAAAGCAAAGCCATTAATCATTATTCTTGTTTTCTGACTCATGTGTTCCTTTTGCAAAGCTGCTGTTTGTTGACATTCATTGTGTGACAAAGCTTGTGGCCTGAGAGCTCCAGCCATTGGCGCTCTCGGGCAATCAAAAAACGACAAGACAAAAATTTGTTCTAAACCTAAGTCGACAAATATTTGATTTGCTTTTTTTAACTTGTCTCCACTCATACAGTGCTTTCATACCTTGCAGTTCAGTCAATGGCGGCAAAACTACTGCACTAACCAGGCCATCGGGAGCAACTGGGGGCGAGTGTCTTAATCAAGGACACTTCAATGTGCAGACAAGAATTAAACCGCCAACGTTCCGATTGGAGGAAGACCTGGTCTACCAATTGAGCCACAGCCACCCATGTCTTACTTCCACCTTTGAATTAACATTCTCCTGTTATGTCATAGAGTAACATAATGGACACCTAATGGCACTAATCAGCTACGTAGGTGGTTCATAGGTAACAGGGAGCGGGAGGGTGCAGGTGGAGATGGAGGCAGAGGAAGAGGGGGTGCAGTATCCTGCACTGGAAACCGTTACACTCCCAATTCTCTTCAACAGTCACAAGGAAAACAAACAAAACCGCAATAAATAAACCTCTGGAAAATGAATTGCCTTTCGGCCGGTGTGGGATTTCATCCCTACCTGTAATGTCAAACTGTGGAAAACAGACGGGGAAAAAAATAAAATAAAAATAACTCATCACTGCCTTTCAATGCAAGTTAGTCGTGTGTATTCTAAGATGCTGCTTACTTGGCGTGGATGATTTCTACAGACAAATATGGTTGACTGCCAGTGAGGAGTGAATTATGTTGACTAGAGCTGCCTGCACCTCAAACTGGATTAAAACTGCTTACTTGTTTGGGTACACCTGCTTGAAATGTAACTATTTCCTGGGGAAGTTCATCTTAGGGCACTCACTGAAGAATAACCTGCGTCTCCTCCTGTGCAGCCTGTTACAGTCAGGAGTAATTTTCCACGGGATCTGCAGCCGGATAGGTTGTGGTGGTGAAATCCAAATCTGTCCGCAGAGCCCCAAACAGCAGAACACCTCGCTGGAATAAGCAAACACTGGCGTTTTGAGTCGACACGTCATGCCAGACTATGAATTCCCCCTGCGTTGGCTCAGCTAGCACCAGGTGGACGGCCAGTTCAGAGCCTTGACCCACGCCTGACCCAATTTACTCAGACATCCTTGACCTCCACAGGTGCTACAGCCCCCGAGTGTTGACAAATCAGAATTAGCTTTGTGACATTTCAGATCAAACTTCACATGTCAGTGGTTGACCCGGCCGTTGGACGGTTGAAGTCTCTGATGCCGCAACCCAGATGCGACATGTGACACTGAAGGGCTTCTCACAGAAATGAATGGAGGCCCTGCCCCCAACGCTGTAACACCATAAGAAAAGGGGTTGTGACACCATTGACAGGTGACTCATTGAAATGAAGGGGTCCAAACATTTACAAGCATTACCATGGAATAAATTATAACAATAACAATGTAAATACACACGTTTAGAAGAGGTTTTAACACATCTAATCTGTTATGCACAGCTAAAAGCATCAATAGCGGAAATGATCAATTCATGGAAAACAGCTCAAAGTATTAAAATGTAATTATCAAAATATATAACACGTAATGACTGCAGATGAAACTCAGGGTTTGACTGGGGCCAAGGAATTCCCTCACACTGGCCTTTCGTCCATGTTTTGCGAACCCCCTCCCCCCCATGTGACGTCAGCCGCACGGCGTGCAGCGTGAGTGGCTGTGACTCAGCATGGTAATGTGCGTTCACCAAATACTGCGTACAAAGTGTCATTGATAAAAGGTACCTGGGAGAAAAAAAGACTGTTTAAAACACAGACATTTCAATTTCCATAAAGCAGATTGGGGTGTTAATGAGCAAAGGTAAAACCTCAGCCGGAAAAAAATCCACACTCCGAGGGATCCAGGATTTTTCCTCCATCTTGCATTGAAAAAAAAAAAGAAGGAAAATAAAGCAGTTTGCCTGAGCTCCTTTCTAGGGAAGAAAAGTGAGGAACACAAGACCTACTATGAGGATCGCTCTTCTCACGGATTCCATCCACTCCCCCGTCTGACTTTATCCTCAGGAAGAAGCCCCCATTTTTACAGTACAGCCTTTTGGGATCCTTAAAGTTCCCGGGGGGGAAGCCGCCACTGCCGCCATCTTCAGGCGTGGGGGGAAGAGTGGTGATTCCTCCTGTGGCCATCTCCTGCCGTTTCCCCCACTTTCTGGCAACTGCTTCGTCTCCTTCTGGAGTGGCGCGGGAGTCCCGCTGGGGCCTCCCACTGACTGTTGCCTCCTCCCTTCCTTCACTCAGGCAAATCTGACTCTGCTTAACCTCAGAGGTCGCTTTCCTCAAAGACCCTCCTTTCAGGGTGGCGGGTGCCCATTTGGCTCTTGCGGGATCTGAAGCAGAGCGTTTCATAGATCAGATGAACCTCCCTCCCGACAGGAAACGTCTTGCATTTTCCTCACCTGCCGTCTGTGCAGCTAAGTAGCTGAAAGTTCAGAGGGTACTTCTCAGGGGGGGATGGGTTGGTTGATGCACATGGGTTCCCCTTCTCCTCTGCTTTTCTTGCACCAGTGTGTTTAAATGAAGGCAGCTGGCTTGGGTCTTGTGTGGAAGGGCTTTCCCTCTCGGGCCTCAGTTCGCATGCGCCCTGGAAGCACCAGTACACACACACACACACACATGCTCACGCCCACTAACGCTCACCGATTTGGTCCAACCAACCAACCAGCCAGGGGGAAGTCAAGAAAAGAGAGGAAGGCAGAGGAGGGGGCTGCCGGGATCCTTCGCAGCGCCAAGACCGGAGCTGTGGCGGCCATGTGAGCACAGGGAGTGTTTTGCGCGCCGTCCTTTTCTGGCGCCAAAACGAGTAAGACGCTAAAAAAGAGTTGGAAAAAAAAAAGAAAGTGTGAAGTGGAAATCCAAGGAGATTTGAATGCACGAGTGACTTGAAATGGCTATTCTCTGCTTTCTCAGCTGAGTGACGAATCTTCAATTTTCGGTTGAGCAAGGCTGGCCAGCCATTTGCCACTTGCTGGTCGGGGAATCTCAGCGAAGGTAACCACATCTGAAAACTTAAGACTTAGGTAGTCATAAATTTTCGTGTTCTTGACTGACATCGTAAAAGGAATCATTGAAACATTGAGTGTCTTGTTCAGGAGGGACAAACACAGAGTCCCAGACTGTCATCTTTCGGGAAGGTTCTGCGATGCATTTCCATAGAAGATCTGTCAAAAAACAGTCTGCACACAAAGACCAAATAAGATAAAATATTGACTAACAGAGTTTCAGATGAGTGGGGCTGACTCATCAAAACAAACAAAAAAAAAAAAATTGGAGGGTTTGGTTGAGTCCTTTCAAAATAGGTGTAAGAAAATGGGATATTGATGAATCTGTACGTATTAGAACCAACAAAATATTAACAAAATAAGACAGCAAAACGTAAACTTTAATAGCTCTATAAAAACATTTGGGGTGTTTGAGGTACATTGGGTTTGGTTGACAGCAAAGTCAGCCAACTTCCACGCCTAATTTGAATGGTCATCTAATTTTCAACTCAGCTTTCGTGGAACCAAATATTAATTTCCAACCAGGGCATGGTAGCGCTTTCGCCTCACAGTAAGAAAGTTACAAAGATTACGGTTGTATGTCTCTATATGTGGCCCCGTGATCGACAGGCGACCGGTCCAGGTTGAACCATGGCTCGTATCCAATGGCAGCTGGGAAAGGATCCAGTCCAGTTGGTGAGACCCTGGAGAGGAGAGGCCAGAGGTCACCCCTCACAGAGCGCAGAGGCTAAGTGTAAGTCTAAATGCTCTCAGCATCTTCAAAAACACATGTTTCCAAGAAACCCATTTTAAGTTACTTAAAACCCAAAAAAGCTTGCTAAAGTTTGAAAACAATTTTAACGTTACCCCCTGAACAGAATTGCTACAGAATTGCTTTGTGTTTGAGGTTAAATCAGCAATCTTTGGTTAGTAATTAAGTATTTATTAAGGAGATTTAATTTGCAAGAAATACATCTCAAAGATTTTAGAATATCTGGTGATCTAAGATAGTTATCTTTTCTTTTTGTTGCATTAAATATTTTCAGGTTTCGATGAGTTGGTTCTGTGAAGGAGATCATTGTGACAATCAGTATATTTCTTTCCAACGAAACCCAGGAACAGGAATGCTATAACAAAACAGGGGCCTGGAAACGTAAATAAGATTTACAGCTGGGCTCCCTGGCTTTATGTACGTTCACACCGCTTTCTAAATATGGTTTCCAGGGACACATCAGCAGACCGGCGCGACACCTATTCTTTATTGACATTATTTTACAAGCTGACAGACCCGGAGTTGCTCAAACCATCTAAAACATTCTAATGATAATAGACCCAACTTTCATATAGGAACACTTAAATCCAACACTTTTTTTAATGCTATCATTTCAGATGCAATGAGGTCAGCATTTCCACAATATGCATCCTAATTTGTGTCAGCAATCATAACTGGTAAAAATGCAAATGATAAGGTCTTTCGATCTCATTACATTTGTCGTATTATTCCTGCAGTACAGCAGTGTTTTCTCCGTCCAGCTGGGACAGCGGGCCCACAGTGAACCGGACTCAACTTGACCTCCCGAATGTCACCGGCATTAATAGCCACAATTACGGTTTCCTTCTGGATGGTGTGTAACATGATGTCACACACACCGTCCTCTCATTGCCGACCATTCCCTGGCTTGAGGTATTTTTTTGGCTCCCTGCTAAAGACCCTTTCATGCATTTATGTCACTGGACTATATTTAAGGCGCCACATGGAGGGCAGATAGAGGCAGCGACACGTTGGAAAAAAAATCCTCGCTGTAGACGAAGGATGATATGGCGATATACATTGCACATATTTAAGGCTGTGTTTTGTTTAAAATGTAAAGGAAAAGCCATATCAGCCATTCTGTTTCAGGTTTGAAGTATAGTATCTAAATACTAGTGATTTGTATGTGGTTTGCCAACTCTCTTTCAATTTTAATATATAAATTACCACTGAATATACTGATATGCACTACCCCTGGTCAGCCTTCCCCTTCCAATATCCCCCCAGCCCTACTTTAAAATAACCATTTAATGATCACGTAAGAAAGGATACGTGCACTGGGCACTGAGTTTGTTGGATTCAAACAACATGAACAGTTCCTGGAAGTTGTAATTACCCACATTTCGATTGTCGTTGCAAAAGAACAGAAAGGAGAACGAAAGCTAAAACGTGTCTGAAATGCAGTCGCTAAACTTGAGAAGTTTGTCAGAAGGAGCAACAGCAAGAGCATTAGGAGTGTAAAGAGACCAAAAAACATCCTGGCACAACACTGTCCCTCTCATGCTCGGACAGCGGAATTAAGTTGCGGTTCTGCACAAGTAGTATTTGTTTTACCTGGCTGTACTGCGCAGACACTGCACCGTTATGGAGACTACTGTGTGAACTGGGTCAAGGTTGGTTACTAATGAAAATAGCTGTTCTAACTTATTGAACTGTGTCTTCTACAAATGCTGTGTTTTGCCTCATTTCAATTTGCGTGAGTGGCGGAAAAAACATTTTAAAATGTGTCAATATTTAGTGGAAAGGTGAATGGGGCTTATTGTGCCAAGATTATTATTGCTTTTGAATTAAGGGTAAAAACAGGAAGCACTTGAAACACGGAACTTGTTGTTTCTGTATTATCCCATGGAGACAACATGTTTGGAATAGTTTTAAGTGATAGTTTCAGTCCCTTTAAGACCTTTTCCTGCCTCCTGCTTGCATGCCAGACAGAGGCCTAAGGTATTGGTTAACCCAACATTTCCCCCTGGTGGTAGAAAATAAATAGCATCGCTTCATCAGATTGATTTCTGTGTGTATGTGTACACACACACACACACACACACACACACACACACACACACATTAAATGTTTTGGTATTCGAGCAATACAACAATAACGTGGATGAGTAATTCTTCTATAAAAAGACATTTTATTTTATTATGACAGTAAAATGTCATTACACAATCAATATTTTACACATATTCGCACAATCAATGTATCAATGAGTATGAAACCTGGGCCCGGACAATCTAAAACACAAAGAAAGAAAGAAAAGAAAGATGGATAGATAGATAGATAGATAGATAGATAGATAGATAGATAGATAGATAGATAGATAGATAGATAGATAGATAGATAGATAGATAGATAGATAGATAGATAGATAGATAGATAGATAGATAGATAGATAGATAGAGATATTCAGGCAAATAAAGGGCTCAAATAAATGAAATCAATGTGCCCCATGCGTGACGAGGAAAACTTTAATTTAAGTTCATGTAACTAATAACTAATGTCTTCAACGATCCTGGCTTCCTCTGCTTTTTCTTGTTAATTTTTAGAGCATCTCTGAATGATTGTTTTGGGTTATTTCTTGCATACATTCATGCAAGGGGCAGTGCGGTGGCGCATTGCTTTCTGCCTCACAGCAGGATGGTTCGACTGCGGCAGGGGTCCTTTCTGGGTGGAGTTTGCATGTCCTCTGCGTGGCTTTCCTCTGAATTCTGTGGTTTCCTTCCATAGTCCAAAGACATGCAGTAGGTTGATTGGAGACCCTAAATTGTTGTATGTCTATATGTCATCTAATGATTGGCTGGACAGGTCTAGGGTGAACCTCGCCTTTCGCCAAATAACAGCTGAGACAGGATTCAGTGTCCTCACAGTCCTGAGGTCAGGGAATGAACCTTCAAACAAGTTTATGCCGACTAAGAAAATTCAAAGGTAATTATTTTAAGGTAATTTATCAGCTATCACATCTTACATCATTGACAATATCCCAAGTTATTTAATATATCGCCCAGCCCTCATACAATTACTTAAGTTACGAAATTGCAAAAGGTGCTTCTATTATAGCAGCATTAAATCTGCATGTAAACATTCAACACCCTGTTCCACACCTGTAATAACCTCAGCATCTGTCTGCAAGACGAGCAGAACCAGATCTAGGGCTCTCCTCCAAGCTGCCCTCTTTACACTATAATTATCATAGATTTTCGAAGATGCTGATTGGCCACACGTCACAGTCCAGAGCAGAGGACCATCTTCCCCAGAGCCCAAGACGAGCTGTGAGAAATTTGCAGAAATGTCTAGACCTCCGTTGAAGTCCTGCAGTTGTTGCCTCACTACAGTCCTGGCAGTATGGTTGGAAATCCCTCGGGCATTAACAATTACAGCTGATATGTAATCTATAAAACTCTCTGCCAGCATGTGCAGAATTGCACCCTTGTAGGGGTTTGCTGCAGCCCCTGTTTTGGTTTCACCATGGCTGTCCGGGCACTCTGCACGCCTCTGAAGGTGATGAACACACAGCATCTCTGTCACTGCTGCACCAGGCAGCAAGGATTTGTCTTTAAGTGCTTGATGTAAGCGATAGGCACAAGCCCAAAACTGGTCCTCCAGTGCCCACACCTTGCAGTGCAGAGAGCTGGTGATTATGACTGTGACCAGCAAGCTGTTCCCCCCAGTGGAGAGGTTCACAGCTGTTACTGATGTCTGAGCATCGCTCTTGAAGTCCCTCCATATGACAACCTTAACTCCAGTGCCAACACAATGCTTGCTTAACTGCGTGGCATAAGTCACCAGAACAGCCCCGCTGGCACTTGCAAATTCCTTTAAAACACAAACCTTGACTTTTTCCACCACGAGTATCCGATGTCTACAGCACCTGTGAATAAGCTCCTCGCTAACAACCCCACTGACCAGGACCAGGTTCACCTCCAGCTTCAACAGAAGTGTCAAGACCTTCTCCATCCACTCTTCCTCCTTGCTTAAACCCAACAGACCTGACAGATCACACACACGCTGCACACCTGTGAGCCTATTGAAGCCAAGATGGCGATACGTGTGTGATAAGTCTCCGTGAATAAGAGCCATGTTTAGATGCTGCCCTCTCAGGTGATGCGCAACTGAGGCCTGTTCCGAGTGTAACACAACAATGCAGCCCGGAGAAACGTGAGCCTGTTCCTCTGGTAAACCAGGAAGCACACAAGTCACCACTTTAGTAACATCGAATCTGGAAAAGGCGGCATCTTGCTGATTAGCTTGTGACTGAATACGAGCAGCTTCAATTACTAATCTCATTGATTTTTTGCACCCGTGGCTCAAACACTCAGCAATCTGTTCAATGTTGGCCAGATTTAACTGTGGCCCCCCTATGGTGGACACGCTTTTTGGACTGGTCTCACAAAAATGTCGACTCAGTCTTATTCTCCTTTCCCCACTGACGCTGACAGACTTGTGGCTGACTTTCCTTGTCCCATGAGAATCAGTTAACACCCGCAAAGCCTCAGCTTCTGCTTTCAGTGACTGGTGAAAGGTGAGGGAATCTTCAGGTGTTGTGGCGCAGCTAACTGACAGCTCCACGGCAAGAGTCTCAATTGAAACACAGCATTCCTGGCAAACATTCAAGCAGATATCCATCCCTTCGGACAAAGCTTTGATGATGAGCGGTACCGGGATTCCCCTGTGGAGGCACTCCAAAGCAACACGGCTCAACACTCCTGCCAGAAATAGCAGGCATCCTGACCCAGTGTGATAATTCCTCTGGTGTGACTGGAGAGTCTCGAGGACCAACTGGCCCACCCCGCAGGTCAGCTCCAGGTTCTCAAACACTCGGATACACGAGCCCGCAAGAGTGGACTGCCCGCTTGCCACGTCCTGGATGAATTTAAACTTTTTGTTGGGGCCCAAAGAGGAAGATGCTGCCTGTGCCAACGCTGACAGTTTCTGCAAACCAACATGTTGGCGCTGATTTACGGCTGTGCTTCTCAGCATCACTTGATGAGCCTACACAGTAAAAGGAAAAGGTTTAAATCTTTTCTATAATAAGTTAAACCCCAACATCTTGAAATAGTAAAAGATGATAAGCCCCAGGAAAACATCAAATCATTGTAATTCTTCTTTCTAATCTGGATCCTTTGACGGGTATCTAGAATCGAAACCTGACACTGAAAAGCTGACCTTTCACAATAGTTCTAAAAATATTTTATTTTCATTTTGTGGTATCTACTATTCACAGGGTATTTGCATGTTTGTGGTTTCAACATTTCCGAGACATTTTTTAAATGAAAGGACATACTGATTACCAAGTAAATTCTTGCTTGTTTTCCTAGTTCAACTATTTTAGTTTTAAAGTTCAACTGTGATTTAGAATAAAACAAATCTAGCTTGTCATTACTCGAGAAGTAGAAAATAGAAAGAAAATAAATCCATCACTATGAGGATATATGACATATAAGGATGTACCGCAATACACCAGAATGCATGGTTGGTGTAAAAGGTGAGAGTACCCCAACACACAAGTACTAATAAAACGCAGTAAATTATTTCTGATATGGTATTAAGTCAAGTATTGTAAAATAATATAAAAAAAAGTTTCAGGTCATAGTGCTGGTGGTCATCGATGACTTATTTGAGTATGAAAAGTCAAGGAGGCAGACGGTTGGTTTCGATGAACATACCGTGGTGACAAATGAATGAACGTAGTTTAAGAAAAAAAAATATTAGAAAAATAATAAAAAGGATAACTATGTAACGCCTATAAAATGTAAAATGTTAAGCAGTCGGTTGTATTCTAACCATCAGTTGCAAGGCGGGGTGTACAGTGAACATACTGCGTTGTAGCAGTATTATTAGCGCTGCACTGCAGCAATAGGTAACTGAACACTTGGCTAAGGTAGCTTTCGTACTACTGTAAATACTTCTCCCAGTATTGGTTATAAGTACGGTCTACCAGGTTAGTGGTTACTGTAACATCATCCGTAACAGCGAGGGCAAGGAAATCATCAAAGTAAAACCAGAAAAGTAGGAAAGCAATGAAACGGATTTGTTTAGATTCGATCCCATAACACGAAAAGCAATGGTCGCAAATACGCCAATGTACGAAATAAGTGGAGAACTTACTTCAAGTCAACGTTCGACCACTCTGTTCCAATGTTGTATTCTCCTTGGAAGATCAAGGAAGAGCGAAAAAATATGTTTGAAACTTAGATTACAGGTACACACATTATTCCATCGGCTCCCGTCGCCCTGCTGATGGTGGCTGTGCGCATGCGTCATTTCCTTGGTTGCTTGGAGACCAAAGGGAGCTCATCAGTTGGGGGGCTCGATGGTATCCCGCCCAAATAATCCTACGATTGGCTAATGACACCGCGTCGTAGCATTTTCTGATTTTCTATTGGCCAATGTTCCTGTCGGTGAGCTCAGAAACTCGCCGCCGTTGACAAGTCCTTTGTTGACATACGGTTACTAAACACGCACTCTCACAGTCGAAACTCTTCTGGTGGACTTGCTGAAATGGTAAATACCGAAAAAAAAGATAAATAATCACTCATCTGAACCTCAAACTGCAGTTATTTATGATATTGTAGTGAAAACTTGAGAAGTAATCTGACTGAGTTCAGCTTGAAAGTATTTGTTTCACTCGTGAAGAACAGCATGGGAGCTAATGTTAGCTAGCCCTATGGTAACGTATATCAATGACTGATGTGGACTACAATTCTTTGCAATGCACACCCGTCGTTTGCAGGAAAGAAAATCTATTCTTTGTTTTTTGAAAAGGCTTCAGGCTATCGAAAATCATCTGCTTCGGCCAGCCAGAGGAAAAAAGCAGGACCCAAAATCGAGTTGACCGAAGAGCAAAAGCAAGAAATCAAAGAAGCTTTCGACCTGTTCGACACTGATGGCACCGGCACGATTGATGTTAAAGAGTTAAAGGTAGATGTTAATTGATACTGCTTTTAAAACATATGTATTTTGAGTTGTGAACGTCACAGGTCGTGTTGGGTGTTTGTGCTCCAGGTTGCAATGCGAGCATTAGGGTTTGAACCAAAGAAAGAAGAAATCAAGAAAATGATTGCAGATATTGATAAAGAAGGCTCTGGAACAATCGACTTCAGCGATTTCCTCAGTATGATGACTCAGAAAATGGTGAGTTGCCATGACAAATATGTAGCATTCAAAATATATGAACATCTTCATAGATGTATAGAATCATGAAAATGTTGCAAGGACTTAAATTTGTGTTTCTCTAAAAAAAAAAAAGTCGGGTTGGGATGGGGGGATCAACTATGTTCTCAAAAGAAGGCTCTAAAAATGTGTCCCAAAATGGAAGTCCCGTCTGTGCCCCCAATAACCAAAAGAGAAAATCACAATTAATCACTTGACATTAAGTTGTTTTGTCGCATTTCTTATTCGTTGCTAATAGAGTGAAAAAGACTCCAAAGAAGAAATCCTGAAGGCATTTCGACTGTTTGATGATGACTGCACAGGAAAGATATCCTTCAAAAATCTTAAGCGGGTTGCCAAGGAGCTGGGAGAAAACCTCAGCGACGTAGAATTACAGGTACAATAGTTCATTTGTTGTGCGATTCCACAAGTAGCTTGGTTTATGTTTTTTTTTTGTCAAAACCCGAATAACATTTTCATTTTCATCACTGTGCACCCGAAGGTAAATATTAACCACCGTTACTGAAAAAGACTGCAAGACAACCTGTTTTACACTGACTGCCCTCAGCCCTCAACTTTGATAATCCCAGATTGCTTTCAAATAATCCTTCTTTTAACTCTCTTTTGCTGATGATGGCCAGATATTCAAGGAAACTCACTGTTTCTTCTTCATTTTTGGCTTATGGCAGCTGACATCCACAAAATGGCGAACTCACTGTCACTGTTATTATTTTAATATTTTCTTTGTGTCATCCCCTTTGTGACATCACCTCCGCCCCACACACACATGCGTGCTTTAAACCAGGGGTCATCGACAGGGTGCCGGCCTCAAATCACATGAGTCGCCTGCAGGCCTGTTCTACAAAATGCTCACCATAGTGTCACTCACCATCTATTGTTTTTGTTGCAATTTTTTTTTTCAATCACATTTGCACAGATGTTAATTTGAAAATGACAATATTTAAAAAAAAAACTTGAGTTTCATATAAGATCATGAAAGATTAAAATGTGTAGATGATCTGCCAAAGTGGAGACATCGTAGAATCGTCTACAGGGCACGTTTACTATGTTACAGCTCTATGCTGACGAACAGACTCATCACCTGGCATTTAATCAAACTAAAGCATTTTAACACAAGCATTTGGGCATTCTACGAGCTGCCCATTTTATGCATTTCATGAATGGTTGTTTGTATAGGGGACATTATTGGTGGCACAAAGACATCATCAAAACAGTCAAAAATGAGGGGGTTCAGCATGCACTTTATCAGAATCAAATTGCTGGTGGCAGATTTGGTGATAAGTTCAAAATGTGTTAAGATTTTTTTTTTAATGTGAAACAGCTGACTTGTGTCTTACATAATTGATAATTTTAAAAACATGGTGCAACAGCGTGCATGGTTTATTAAAAATTGTTAGGAGCTAGTAAAAATAGGACATTTGATTTCCTAGGAATGTTTAAGAAGTGATCAAGGTAAAAAAAATTAAATATTTGTTGAAAAGTGTTGCGTATTGTTACTTATCTCTTTCTTACCTTGTTAAATCATTGTTGATGATTATTATGACAAATAACTAACATGATCAGTGTCTTCACATAGAGGAATATCATTACTTATTAATAATAACATGAAATTAAAGGTAAATTGAGCAAATTACTTATTTTAGAAGTGTGTACCAAACTGTTACTTTGCATTAATTGGTAACCAAAAAGCTGCTTTCAGTTTCAAAAAAGTTGGTGACTCCTGCTTTAAAAGAAGAAATCTTTTATTGTCACATTCATTTATACATAGAGCACAACATCAATGAAATTTGACCACAATTGAATCCACCATGGATGAACCATGAGCAGAGGGCAGCTAAGGAGCAGCGCCAGGGGAGCAGTTAGGGGTTCAGTGTCCTGCTCAACAACACTTCGACTGGCTAGAAGGAGCGAGGGAAATGAACCAGGAATGCTCGGTTTCAAGGACGACTGCTCTAACCCTCTGAGTAACATACCATTTGTTCAAACTTATGGTTTTCTGACTGCCTATTTCTTAGTAAGAACCGGAGAAAGGTCGATACCTGCCAATAATAAATGGTTTGCCTAGGTGTGATTTAGAATGATGATTTTGCCTCTGTATGTTGGTCACCAAATGCCATTAGTGCGGATCAAATCGCTGACACAGGTTTTCTCATTGTTTCAGGAAATGATCGATGAGGCTGACCGAGACGGGGATGGTGAGGTCAATGAGCAGGAGTTCTTGCGGATAATGAAAAAAACTAACCTCTATTGAACTTTTCTTGTTCCTGAGACCAGTTAAACTTTAATCACCGATTGTGTCAAAATGTATTTATACAGTTGGTTTTAAGAACGGATTTGATTGGTTTGTAAATATATATTTTTAAAGTCTTTTCTATGGTGTAAGAAATAAACAGGTTTCAATCATGGTTCCTTTGTCCGGTTTTGCATATAGATTAACCTGATTGTATTGAAAAGGATATTTATCTGTCAGGTAAGTAGACTTTTTCAAAAATTAGTCTCGTTGTACTTGTTGTGTAAATATTCGTACATCCTGCTGCTTGATTTGCCTTGGCCGAGCACCAGAAAACAGTCGTTATTGAAAAGGCCAGCGTTTGCACTGTACGCATAAATGAGTGGCATGATCTAAAGATGAGTAACTCTGTAACAATAACTCTCACTTCCAATCGTCGTTACTGAAAGATTTCTGCACGGCACTCAGCAGCATGTGATCGTCTCATAGGAAAGACGCTCCTACTGATTCAATGTGATACATAGCGGAAGCTTTACTTGGGTCCAGACACCATAACTTGCTCAAATAAACAGGATATTGTAATGACGTGTTTTTCCGATGTGTTAGATGGCTGTTGATTATTTTGAGGATGCCTGCCACTGATAGTGAAAGGTTTTACCCATTTCAGACTGATTGGAAAATATGAAATGTGGTATCCATTAAAAAATACATTCCCCAGATAAGGGTCAACATTACAACTCTGAATAAGAAAGCATATTCAAAAAATTCCTGCATTGTTTGAGATCAGAAGCCCGAGATGTCACCATTGCTTGATAATTTTCACGTATTAGCTCTGAAAATAACATGTATTCTTAAAAATACAGGGGTTTTCGCAATATTTCTGTTTCTTAGAAAAATCTACCGTCTTACAAAGACTACGGCAAAGACCATGACCATGCTGTTGGGCATAAAACCTGATGAATCTGGTAACTGCTTTTTGCCTTAGATTCCATCAATTTTATTATAATTTTTGTCAAGTCATTCCACGTGGGCTTCATTGGTTTGTTTTCTATTATTTCCTTGTTTTTATCTTCAATTTATTTTAAAGCAGATGCTTATCATCCTCTGCGTGTACAAACACACCTAAATGATGACTGTTGTTCAGCACTGTTGTTTAATTATTATTTTTTTAAAATCTAATTTAGCATTTGAAGAGAAACTTGGAATTGAGACAGATGAGCCAAATCAAAAGGGTGGTTTTGCAAAGCTTTGTTTTATGTTGGCCTGCCGTGACTCACCTACTACCAGGCTGCAATTCAAGGTCTGTATCGGTCACCAGGTGAAATCTGAAAAGCGTGGTTTGCTTTGTGCACATCCGCTTCTTTCATCACTCAATGAATTTCCCCTATGGGGATCAATAAAGGATTATCTTATCTTATCCTTCAAAACTCCTTTCTTATGTCAAAATGTAGATTTTTACTTCACATAATAACACACACTCAGGCACATGGGTTTGTATGATCACTCATTCAGGAGTTTTTAGGGTGATTTTTGTTCCCACGGTTACTCGGAACATAAGTCGTGTTGTATGTCTGGATCATGACTACACAATGTGACATGTATGCCTACACACACTAGGTATATGACTAATAAGATAACACAAGGACATTTATGACGTGCAGATTGATACAACTGGAATGAGAAATCTCAAGATTTCCAAATTATGCTATTTATATGTAAATATGAGTCAACAATAACAGTAATTTTTGATGGAACTGATCAGCCACAGCACAGAAGAACACCTTTAAACTAAAAAGGGGCACCCATTATTTCCCAGGCTTTATTTATAGTTTACATGAAAGGGCACAAACTGGATCAGATGTTTAATTTTGTTTCCAAAGTTACTGGAATTTTAGACAGATAGCCTTTAGGATACTTACGTTTCGTTTTGAATAGCCACTTTACAGTGTGATTAGAGCACAAGCAGAAATCCATCACTTTTAAAATCTATGGTTGTTTGATCAGTTCGACAGAGGAACTTCCGAAACCTCGAGTGTTTTCCTTTGTCACTGTACCCGACTGCCCTCACTGCTCTCTCCTATTCTGACTGCCCAGGGATGCATTTCTTTGGTTTAATCGAACCCCATCTCACTTCGCGGGCTGAGTGCCAGCGCTGGGTAGAAAAGGTGTTCCTCAGGACCATATTGTGGCAGTCCCAGAAACACTGCATTCTCCTGGGGGTTTCATGCCCCCCTTTATTAAGTGTGAAGATATTTTTCTATGTTATGAGATGGGGGCAGATCCAGTGATTGCACACACTGAAAACTGTTGTCTGAATCAAATATCAGTGTTTCTGCTCTTGGTATGAACACTTGATAATTACTTCTAAATACTTTGCACTATATTATCTTAGAATTGTTTTTGTTAAAAAAATAAAGAATAGAAAAAAATACATGATTACACATAGAAAATGGATATTACCCTATACTCAAGTACAAAGGTCTCGTTAACTTGTAATACTGATATTTTTGTAAGCTCTATGACCACTTTAGATAACAGGTAACATGCTCTTTTAAAACAGCTTAGTTCAAATACTCTTCTCTTCGCAGTCGTGTAAGAGCAATTGGCTGATGATCTGTTCTGTAATCACAGAGAGAAATCACAATTATATGAGAGGTTTTCTGTATAGACTTTTTTTTTCCATTCAATTGATGACGGGTTTTACCACCCCGAGCAGCAAGCCCTCGAGTCTCTTAAGAGTGTGGACCTGAAATCCCAAGTTTTGATTTCAATAGTACAGCTTCGGATGTCTGAAATCATGTATAACGGCTTTAAAAAGTTCGCTCATCACACAAACGGTGGTTCTGCATCGCTCCCATTGCAGCGCAGAGGCCATCCCCCACCCACGCTTTCCTGGTACTCTTCCAGAACATTTACAGTAATATCACTGAAAGTCACTGTTTGTCCCTTTCACATTTCAAAACTTAGAGCTTTCTTTTTTATTTGTACTGATTACATTTTAACCACATTTCAGCCAAAACTATGAGGCAAGGCCATCACGATAAGTAATCAATCACAATGGCCAGACCGCATTGTTGGGAAATCCTACGATTGCATGTGGGTGGAGGAAGTAAACAATGTAAGATGGACGGTATAAACAAATCTGCACGATAGTGTTAACTCTTTGGTTAGTCAAGTCAGACACTTCCGCTCCAGGGGCTGATCTTTCTACGAAAACGCCTCTTTAAAATAAATAAAAACATGGTGACTAATATTTCTTCTCGGTTACTCTCTCTCTCTCTCTCTCTCACACACACACACACACTTGCAGCGGCATAACAGTGCACTCCTCAATTAAACACATTCAGTTTTCCTTCGGGATAAACAACATAGGGTTGCTCTTTTTTGTCTTTGTCATTTTTCTTGAACAACTTAAACTGTGAATTTCAAGATTACTATTAGAAGTCGGCAGGAAAGTAACAGTGAGGCTCACAAACAAAATGACATCACCCAATTTGGCTGAGCGACAACAAGAAGTGAGAATAAAAGAGATACCATTGAAAAGAAGCTGTGACTAAGGCAGTTTGTGTTTTCCTTAAATATAATCTAAAATTGATTTATTAAACCTTGAACCCCATTCTTAACCTTCTAGTTCATGGTGTTGGAAGTGAGAGGCTTCTTTAGGATTATTTTCTACTGCAGAAACCACAGCTAATAAAGCAGGATTTATGAAATCTCAAATTCTATTTCATGGCACCTGATCTTTCTATGTATCTATCTGTCTTTCTTTTGTTCTTTCTGTATTGCTATTGTGAATAAATGCTGGTTTATTGATAAAAGCATACAGCCATCGTGGCAACACATTTCATCATCAGGAACTCAAGAACCTAAGACGCCCAAAGAACCAAAGGAACCGAGGAACCAAACTGAGACGGTGGATACGTTCAGACACACGCAAAGGATGAAAGTGATTTGGGGAACTTTACACAAGGCTTATGTGTGCGTCAAAGTCTAAATGGTGCCGTAATCCAAATTGTTTTAGGTTGAAGGAACAAACAGCTATCTAATGACTGCATTCCACTGAATTTATACCATCTAGTATGAAAGTGGACACGCACACACATGTTCAGGATATATGGGATTGACAGTTAGTAGCTATTCCTGTGCTTTTTGCAATCCTTTTATTTTTTTTTCCTTTTAAAATTCTAATTTTCTGTCACATTTCCCATGTTAACGGGTAAAAAAAAATCTCACTCGGACAAATATTCTTTTAATTCTTTTTCTTTCAGCTTTTCCCTTCAGGAGTCGCCACAGTAAATCAAACTCCTCCAGCTAACCCTATTCTCTGTATCCTCGTTCCCTGGGCTAAGGTCCACTGTCCTGGAAGATGGAGTACTAACCAGATGGTTTGTTATTTATATATATATACGGCAAGTGCCAAAGAGACAAACAGGAGGAACAGAAAACCACAACAAAATGACAATATCTCACATTCTTGTGCAACAACATCAGGCCACAACTGCGAGCTTGGGGTACTTGAAAAGACCATGTTACATTGGCAAAAAAAGTGAGAAGTGAGCCTGTGCCAGTGGGATCATTTTGTCGGAGCAGTGGAGAAATTTAGCGAAGACAATCGCTTCTGTGTGATTTCTTAAGTTGAAGAAGGGCTTTTGAATCCACAGAGGAAACATTCAAGAGGAAATCAAACGTTAACACTTCAAATGAAAACAAACGATTGTGTCTCTAGGAAGCAGCTCCATGGCCCGGGCCAACCAGAAGGAACCTCTATAGCTGTATTTATTCTCCATGGTGCCTAAGTTGGCTGAGTTCTGCTGGCCGAGGAGGACAAAAGTGAAATATTCATCATTTCGAGAGTGAAAACCCAACGGCTGACCTAATTCATCCCGCCTCTCATTCAACTAAATTTTCATCTGGAGACACTATGTCATTTTTTTTTTTTAAAACAGGTACTTCCACCATCAAAATGACACGTCTGGGCGTTTGGGTTGAGTGGGTTGGGAGGGGTTCCTTGATGACAGAGAGCACAGGGAAAATTATTTTCAATTGTGGTTCTACGGACACTTTCTGTGATTCACATCTGGTGATACTGGTCTGGGCCCCCACCCACCTTTTCCCTTACTCTGAAAAAAACACAAGAGTGGTTTTCTCCAGGTCTCACTTCCTTCTCAGCGGCAGCAAAAGACATCGGTAAAGATAGCGATTAGTGAAAGTGTGTGACTGATCGCTGTGTCAGTCCTTTAATTAAAAATGTACAACTAATGCATATCTGAGTGGTTGCCCTGCATTAAAAAAATCATTCAGAAAACATTCTTCACAAAAATGTTATCCTCTGTGTATTCTGCATCAGCCTCTATAAGAAAGGTGACATAGCATACTCTATTTCAGTCTTTTCCACCATTTCAAAGGCTTAGTCAGAATGCAATGGCAGCATGGTCAGAAAACACTGCCTATTAGATATTCATTGTTATATATAACTGTTGACTGGGGTCTGCCTTGTCTCATTATAGCAGAGTGAATGAAACTTGCAGTGAGATAGAAGATATCCTGCAATTTTGACAAATCCCTGTGCTATGTCTTCGTAAGCTTTAGAAATAATAAATGCTACAAACACAATTTAAAATGTAATCATTATTTTTGCATTGCACCTCCGCAGGTGCGCATCATCTAATATGATTATATCAAATGGCACTTGGTCAGAAAAGACATGTTCGCATAAAGGTTATTATAATGCATCAACACATTTATGTATTTGTTTGACAACCTGTTTAAAGAGTTTTCATTTTCACAACTAATAATTCCTGCCCCAAATGATAAGCATTATAAAAGACTCATTTTGTATGCATTACATGTGTAATTAAATCTTTACTGTAATTATCAAGTAAGCAATTATAGCGAAGACCGATACTTCATTATTCTTATAAATCCATGAACACATTCAGTTTCTACAAATACCATTTTATCATATTGTACAAACTCAAAGCCATAAATTCTTTCCTTCAGGAGGGCTTAATGATAATTGCAAAACAAAAATTTGAACTTCTTTTATGACACCTTATTCAGAGCTGCTTATCAGACCCAGCCTGATTCTTGACTGCGAGTTGTATTTATTCGAATTCAAACTTTCAAAGGATGACGGGCGGCCTTGGATGTATGGCACTGAATCAAACCAAACCACATGCAGGAGCAGTAATGACAAAAAAGGTGAAAAATATGTATATTTCTAAAAAGATTAAGAATGAACTTGGTGGAAAAGTGAAGAGGGGCACGCATCTTACTTCACCTGGCAGCTCAATAATTTGCACTTAAAAAAACATCCTGTTCATTGCAGCAACTATGCTTTGTTTGTTACCATGATGCTGTGGCTGCATTCATGTTGCCACTACCTATGACACCGCATGGCTGCGGCTTCACTGATTCAAAATGAAAATGGGAAGTGCTATCTTCCTATAGCTTCCTGCCCAAGGTTCACAGACTTTGCACGCATCACATGACGCCACCCTTGATTCGCATAGCGGTAACTAACCATGGAAAAGAACATTTCATTACTCACTCAACAATTTCTGCAGTTTTCCAGCTCTTGAACAAGTGGTTTTCCTATGTCCTCAGGGATGAGTATAAAAAGGTAGAAAACACGACAGTCCACATCTCCGGTAAATCTCTTGATAGCCACCCATTGTTTGAACTTACAATTGCCGCCGACACTGACAACATGAAACTACTTGCTTTGGTTCTCATCACAATTTGTTGCAGCTCATCGTACCCCATCAATGAGCCAAAGAAGAGGGCAAAGTTGACAGAGGTCTTAGCCCAGTTGCAAGATGTGAGAGAAAGCCTGCAGGTGAGTCCGTGTCTCCCTTTTTCAAGTTTTGAGAAGAGTGTGGTCCTCTGGGCTGAACAACATGCATGGTTACTGTCTTACAGAATACAGACCAGATGGTAAATACTCCACCGCACAATCCTGAGGTAAGCAAACGTAACTCTTATTCACACAATGTAAGCTGTAAGGTCACCACCACATTTAATAGTCTCAGTCGCTTAATCATTGCTGATACTCTCCCACTTACTGCCGTTACAACTTATAATGTGCCAACGAACACAGGGGTGCATGAAAGGATTCGTCAGATTTGAAAACGTGCGTTCAGTTATAAGCAAGGTCTTTAACTGTAAATCCTAGAGAAGAAAAAAACCTCAGAAGACTAAAACTGTCCCTTAAAATATAGGAATTTTGAAGCAATAAATGAACGTTATCCTTCCAAGTTGTTACTTGTGTAGCAATGGCCCAGCTAAGACCAGTAGAAATAATTATGCAGATTTAAAAAGAAGCTACATTTGTGGAAAAAGGTTTAGTCAGTGCAAATACCGATTTTCATCCACATTAATTTTTTTCTTCTGGACTAGCTACCTTAGCAAACCATAATTTAAAGTACAAATAATGTTTTAAGATCTAATAATGAAGATATGCTGTAATCTAAATCAGTTTTATGCAGGTGTTTGTATTCGCTTTTCATATCCTCTTGCCATATTCAGACCGTTGCTGCAATAAAACTTGTTTTCATATTCTAAAGCACTCAAATGATAGGCTGCCAGTTGTATTTTAAATAGTACTCGTAGTTTTGCTTCTAATTCTGATGAACAGAAATATGCTTCAACTTACTTAATGTGGAACTGGGATTTCTCGTGAACTATCTGAAAAGAAGCTGGAGATTTATGCCGCTAAAGTTGAGGTTTTTTTAATCTACACAGAAGTGCAAGTCAAAAAGTGACTCATCTCCATAACCAGTTCAGTGAAAGCATAGCTTGTCGGGGCTATTGCTTCAGAATCAAAAGTGAAAAGTGATGAGCAACCAAGGTGCGAGCCGACATTACCCCCAGCTTTTTCTCCAAACACCTCAGAGTTGAAAAGGCTCTCTGGCATGCAGGAAATCTGACGCAGACTTTTCTTTTCAAAACCTACTTGTCTATTTACTTTACAAACCAAACATGATACAAGCACCGGAGCAGAGGTGGAGTTGGCGTTCTGCTAAAAAGCTCAACACTAAATATGCACATCTCTGGAGGGCCTGTAGAATTGTTGAATGCACAAATCGTCACACAGACAGCTTCTTTTTTCCCTCTAGAAACCTGAACAAACCAGTCTGACCAGCAGACATCCTATAACAATGTTTTCACACAAATAATAGAAACTTCATCTCTGGGAGAAAAAAACCCAATTTATGAAATGGTGCAATCTTCTTTAGGTTTCAGTATCTGTAAAAAGCTATTATGGAGGGATGTAATTGAAAAGTAAACTGGAGATTTGGACTAGAAACCAAATCAAAGAACTTCCATAGGAACTTTTACTTGGCATAAAAGTGATTTTTAAAACTGGAAATATATGCAGGTATTTCTTTCTTGTATTACAGGGCTGCTGCTGTCTGTCTGCCTTGCGATGCTTTCATGAAAAGTTGCAAGTGAAATTCAATGTCACAGAGAGGAAACAAATCAAATTTTTAAAGAGCCTCAGGCATGAGCTCACTGTAAGTATATAAAGGATGAGGGCGAAAATAATGAATAATAATCAACGCTGAATATTCCAAAAATACCTTTTTTCCCCTGACCTCTTCCAGGAGAGTGCCCTGACCCTTTGTAATTCTTCAGAAACTGCAAAGGTAAGAGAGCAGTTTGAGCACTTTCTTCTTTTTCTTCCCCTGGATTTCGTTCTTCATTCGCTATTAACTATCATGAGTCAAACTTCAATAAGTGCAGTCAGTAATTTATTGCATGTTTGCCTGTTGCATTTAGTTTAACTGCATATCCTGCGATCTGCATCCAATGGCAAGTGCACGGGAGTTTGTCAACAGACTCGAGTTGTTTATTCAAATGGTGAGTGCAGAGATACAAAGATTCAGCCTCACAATTACCAAAATGTACTTTATTGTGGCGCCAGCCAAAACATGGTGTGTGAATGTGGGCCGTATGAAAAAATGTCTGGTGTTTTCATGTTTTCAGGGCCTAAACAGACTGAGCATGGACTGAAATCGTGAAGATGAGGAACCACAGACTAAATGTAAAGAAGACACTATGGCAAAAAAATGCTGACAGAGTCTACGTGTAGCACTCTTTTGATTGTTTAAATTATTTTATATTTATTCCGACAGAAGTGGTGAACCCCACTCTGAATGTATGAAATAGTCTCAAGAAATCTACTCTGCTGCCATCTAGTGGGCTCAGTAGCTCCTTTTTTTTTCAATCCATTATCTACCTATATATCTATTAATAAAAAAAATTCTCAGAGGGTTAGCAATGCTAATCAATACATTGGAGTTCTCAGATAATAATATGTTATTATATCTATACCATGTATAAATATGAAAGAGCTGTTGGAATTATTTGACAGAATTTGCTTTAAAGTTATGAAACATTACAATTGTTAGCAACTCACTTTACTGTTGACATCATACATAATGTAATATCTGATAGCATCAATCAGATGAAAAATAAAAGTTATTTTCCACTACATAAGATTCTTTGGATTCTTTTTGTTTAATCAATTTGATTTTCAATCCAAAACTTTACAATAATTAGTATCCTCCATCCAGTATCATCTTGGCAAGCTGTCATATTGTTTTGCCCTCTGAAGTAAACAAACTTGCTAACACCAAAAGTAATATGAAAGCTCCATTTTACTCATTTATCACTTATCTGAACCAGATTAGAGTCACTGAAGCCACATGTACTGCTTTTGGGCATTAAAGTTGAGATTTCAATTGAAGTTTAACTACTTCTAATACCAAGATGGTGCCACAGATGGCTTGACACCAATGACTGCACCTGAAGGGAGCCATCTGTCTTAACTCCTCAAGTTTACACACAACACAAGAGTCATTAGTCTTAACAGAAACAGTGATGAGTCTGCATTCAAATATTGACTCTCTGGAGCTGTTGGAAAAACCTGGAGCTGAACTTGCTCAAGACAGTGGACTTCAGGAGGAGCTCCCCTACGCTGTCCCCCAAACGTCATACTAAACAGCGCTGTGGTTTCTTGGAACCCTCATCTCAAGGGAACTAAAGTTGTAATCCATCATCGATGGTGGAATCATATGAGGATTGGAGAGAGAACATAGGGGCCAAACTGCCTTCTGTTCAGGACCTGTACTCTTCAAGAGTCAGGAACAGGGCAGTGAACATCGCCGCAAATCCATCTCACCCAGGTCACAGCCTGTTCTTCCTTCTCTCATCTGGTAGAAAGCCCAGATCACTGTACGTCAGCACTACCAGCCATAAGAAACACTTTTTTTCCAACAAGCCTTCACTGTGCTTAATGATAAATACCCACAGCACATGACATTCCTTGTCATGTACTAAAGTTGACATATGTACCTGCTCACCACTTTATTTATCATCCTATCTATTTATGCCAATACCGCCTATGCACCACGTTACTGTCCATATTACTCATGTGGACTATTATGCTATTTACCTAGACCAGACCTTTGGAATTTTATTGCCCGCGGGCTGGTTGATGCCCACGGGCTGTCTTGACCTGCCCACATGGGGTTTATTGGAAATTAGAAAATAAAAGTAAATAAAATTCTTTAATGCATAGACATAAGCTGCATATAAAACAGCATTGCTTTAATTTTAAAGCTTTATTTTGGAGGCACATATGCATATAGCGACTGATAACTTTCAGAATTGTCCGTACCTGCTAAGAGAAAGATCAATGCAGAATGCAGAGTTTTTAATAAGACCTAGACTATTATGTGGGGAGCAGATTGCACATTTTTAGTGATTTAAATCATCATTACCAGACGAAGCAAGTGGAGAAATACAAAAAAAAATGATGCTGAAACGTACTACAAAGACCGAATAAAAAGCTCCTTTATGTTTTTATTTAAAATTTTCCACATTATAAATCATATATGGGGTTTCCCAACCTGAACTAAAACAAACACAAAAGGAGTCTCGAAATGTTTTCAATCCTTTTTGAGTCATTTGAAATGTAACATATGAATTCTGGGAAATACTGTGGTATGTTTTGACTATCTCTTCACCTGCATCAAAGTACAAGAAGCCCCCCCCGCCATCCCCTACTCTGACAAAAACAAAACCACAAAGTTTTTGCTAAGTCAACCAAAGTTACACATTTGGTTGGTTGTTGTTTTAACCATTTGTCTATTGCTGGTAACTGGGTATACAATAACGTGACAAATTTAAATTTTCTTAAAATATTTGAAAGTAATGATATTCTTGTGTGTGTAGGGAGGACCCAGCTTGTGTCAAATTAAGCAAAACCCTCAAACAAGGAGCAGCCCTTGACAGTGCGAACCACTGCACCACGTACATTAACCCAGTTTATGTCTCCATTAACTAACTAACACTCCCAGTAAGCAGGGAACCAGAAACACCACAAATGACTGTGTGAAACCAAGGACACCCTTAGGTGAAAACGAGGTTCTAACCTCAGCGACACAAAATAATGTGATTTGTTTGCATTTCACATTACCTCTATGCGGAGGTAATTAACAGATGTGAGCAAACTATTGCCCATTAGTACCACCAGATGGCACACCACAAGTCCAACGTGGCTTCTCCAATGTCAGATCTGTCCTGATCTGAGTCGTGTCTCACTTGATAACAAAATGAACAGACAAAAAAAGCAGATTTTTCAAAAATGGAGTGGACTAAAAAAAAATTTTTAACTGAACTATGACCCAGGGGCAGTGTGCCACATTAGTCAGCAAGGGGTTGCCATAAGGAGGAAAAACAACATTCAGCATGCTAAATATGCTAGTAACTTCTAGCAAAAACCTCTTTAACTCATTAAAAAAAGCAACTTATCCACTGCCATCCAATTTTGAAAATTCAAATGACAAAAGATCATATCCGTCGGCTACTCATGATTGAGATTCTCATGATTGCTAAAGGTTCGCGGAGTGACTTTAGCTGGCGTTGTGTCCTCCATCTGTTAATGATGAAGAAGCTCTGCAAGAATGACAACTGGTCGATATACAGTTTGACTCTGTCCCGAAGGAAAATTACAACTCCATCGGAGTGGAATAGTTTTATTCCTATCTGAAGAAGACTAAATCTCAATCCCCCTGCTGCTGGTAGTAAGATGCAGGTGTTATCGGGTTGTACATCTGTGAGAACTTTCAGTATGAGGAACCTGAAAAGCTCACGTGAGGCTCATTCTCAGATGTGTACTGATATATCTATCCATCCCATTGGAAATGATTTGGGACTAATTTGCAGGATCAATATAAGCCTACATAAACAAAAAAAGCTTTACTCTGACCTCTTAATGTTTTCTTTTCATTTTGTCTACTGCACCTTTGTCAAATCGAAGTAAGGCCTTAAAATCTAGGTGGGTTTTATAAATGAATGTACAGCTGTGTAAATTACAATTTGTCCAAAAAAGAGGCTCAACACTGTGGAAGCACTTCTGAAATTAAGAAAATTAACAAAAAAAAACTGTTTTTCAGATAAATGATTTCAAGACCTACCTTACCTACAGATCCAACTATAAAAGGTATAACATTGGAGAGTTAAGATAAATTATCTAAAATGTGGCTTCACATCTCATTAAAAAAATATATATTCATGTAAATACTGTAATGGTTTAAATTGAATTTATTATATAAATGGCATTTTGCTGCTAACAGCTGTTTGTACTTACCTGTCTGGATGCAAAACTTTATTTCATTGTCTGTGCTGTGTCAGAGTACTATGTTATTGATAATAAATCTTGATCAAATCAATAAATCAATCTATCAGGACAATCAGAGCTCAGATCTTCACATTTAATTTATTGGTGTTTCAAAACATTTTTCCGTATGCTTTTAATCCTATTTTTTTTTTGTTAATTTGCTCAAAATTCCTTTATGCTGGCAACTGTTCATGTGTATTCTACATTTGAATTTTGTGCCCTAATTGCTTTAACTTTGACTATGTTGTTTACCTCCGGTGGTCCAATGTGTGTAAAACAATTGACCCTCTTCCATAATGGGCGGAAGAAATGATAACCGAGCAACTAAGGCATTGGAGACGACAGACAGATAGACCATCCGAGGCGGTCTGTAAAGGTAGATAGAGCCATAGTAGAAAGAGACAGATGAATCGGCAATCACAGACAGGTAAACAGGCAGACCGACAAATTGATAGACAGACTCGTAGGAGTTATTTTCTGATCTTCTCTTTGACTGAAGTTTGGTGAAATAAACAAAAATACAAGGATCAAATGTGCATTAAATCTCAGTCCTTACCAATAAAGACTGGCAGGCCAGTTGACCAACAGATATTGTATATATTCAAAAAACCTGACCAACTTTGCTATTATCCATTCAAAGGATGATCATCTTTTCTTTCCCTGTCCACTTCAACAAGTAAAACCAAGTGAATTTAAGAAGCGCTAATGAGACGACTGTCTCAGCAGTTGGAGTTCACCACAATAACCTCATGGATAAACAACCACACATCAACAAGCCAATACAAACACCACATTCCATTCTCACAATGACAAGTGCAGGTGTTCTCACTACACATGCCGTGCTGTCGATCTCAAAGGGGATTTCAGTCGCACTGAAAATTTTACTCAGATGTATGTCACACCTGTGAACAACCAATCTTTCCACAGTCCACCCTAAACTGCCTTGAACCCGTGTAGAGAACATGTTGAGGCATATCCTCATAATGCACATTGACATAACCATTTAGAAAACTCAATTAACAACATGCAAACTTTTCCCCCCCCCCCAATGCCTGCCTTTTCCAACAAGCAATGGACTCCTAATCAAACCAAAGAAAGTTTTGGAAGATCCACCATCAGATGCAGTATGCATAATACAAGAAAAGGTTCTGAATGCCTATCTTAATTTCTCTATTTCAATTACATGCTCTGATTTGATTTAAGACTACTTTGTATTGACTGCTGAAGCAACAGTAAAATACTTTTAAAGATTTGAGATGTGAAAATTGAAACAATTTGCAACATTTTTACTTGTACTTTGGGCCCATTTTCAAATTTCATGGCATTTCCAGCCTCGGATATAATATTCAGCAAACAGCAAAACAAAATTTTTGAAAACATCTTTATTGTCACCATGTGGAAGTACCTGTAATATGGAATTTCCTACATTACCCCTAAAACCACTAACCTGTTAACCAAATAGCAAGAAGCAGGGGAGTATCTCTATGTCACTAGAATCAAACATTGTGAAATGCCACGCAATAGTAGCCTCCTGGTCAAACCCTGGAGGCAGAGATTTGTCATTTCAATTACTTTTCTGTGTTATAAAAAGAAAGCAACAGGTAAAGATGAGTCTGTGATGGTTCTGTCACCTAGGTTATAGTTCTCTAGAAGAGAACAAGAACCAATATAGACCATTGCTATTGGCCTTTTGTGCACCTTAGTCTGTGCACGGTTCCCCTCTGTGAGTGCTTCCTGACAGACAGAGGATGCAGAGTCCATAAATGCTGGAGGGTGGACTCTCAACCACCCACACATCCTGTCATAATGGCCAAAATGTGTCCAAATATCTATCTATTGTTTAAAGAAATTCCTCCCTGACTAAAATGATTATTTCAATAACACAAGCTTGGCTTTAGTTTATGTTAGTCCTTAAATATCAGCTGACTCATATGTAACCTGGTAAAGCACAATCAGTGTGGACAATGTTGTTGTGGCATGTGATAAGATCTGACCATCTCCCCTGTCATCACTGTCATCGAAATCAAAGACATTACTCACTCACAGTTCCCCCAGTTTCATAAGAGGGGTGTTGATTGATAGCAAATTAGTAAAAAGACAACGCAAACTGAGAATGTGCCATATTGCAGACAATGATTATGGAATTCTTTGCTGAGGAAAGAGCCCTTATCAAAATCAAGTCAGTTGAACACCACACCTGATGAGAAAAGTGTACTGCTGTCAAAGTGCAACACAAGATTTGTGAATAAAGGTTAAGGCAGGGACTTTACAACAAGGTGCAAACCACTAATGTCAAGGCTGTAACACTTGCAAATACTGAGACTGTCTCGGTAAGTTGTTGTTGGGTCATTCTTGTTGTAATCTTCTTGTCGTGGCAACTGGACTTGAATATCTTCTGTTGAAGATGTTTCGCCCCCCATCCAAGAGGCTTCTTCGGTTCTGAACTGAATTATTATTACCCTTTTTCAGTTCTGAACTGAAGAAGCCTCTTGGATGAGGGGAAAAACACCTTCAAGAGAAGAAATTCAAGTCCAGTTGCCACGACAAGAATTCACTATGACCTGAATGACTGAAAACCTCCACGGACATTTTGTTGAGTCATGCTGTGTTGGGATGTAGGATTAAGAGATTATCATCTGTTCTATGAGATTTTCCTGGATGGAAAGGAGGACGTGAGAGGCTTCAGTTTTGCTGACTGCCTTTGCCACATTGTCAGCTTAGTAATCATGATGCGATGATGCTGCTGGTCTTTGGAGTGTTAGTGCATGGAACACATGCATTTTGATGTCTAAGATTGTGAATGAAGGGGAGGGAACAATTACGGAGAAGAAAATGCGTCACTGCCTTGGACCACAAACGCCTGCTGGGAGCAGTGAAGACTGCAGGTAAGATCACCAGATCCCCGCTGCTTTTTCTGCAGAGCATCTACCACCTCAGAATTCACAGGGGAGCTGCCTCCATCGCCAAGGACCATACTGGCCCCCAGCACTACTATTTACACTTCTACCTTCCGGTCAAAGTTAAAGGAATGTTAAATGTAGAATGACTAAAAAGAAGTCGTTCTACTCAACTGCTGTTAGACTCCTGAACAACTGACAGGAGTCTATAACCATGTACTTCAGGACAATTAGATCAAGCTGATTGTTCCCTTCTCCCAACTTTTCATTCTGCATAGCCAGTGCTGTACTTAACTATTCATTTAACTTCTCGGTATATTTAACTGTTTGCATCCAACCTGCACTTTGGAGAGTTTGCACAGTCAAGCTGCACTCGCCTATTTAGATGTCAATCTGCCCTGTCCCAATTTACACGTCCCCTGAATACAACTGTTTACATTTCAATTTGCACTTTAACTTGCATATCTTGTGAATACTATTCACATTTTTTTGCACATTTCTTTTCTTTGCACTGTTTGCATTTCTTTGCAATGATATGCTTTTTATTTATTGTCTTTTTTTGTCTCTTCAGCAGCGGGGGGTGGAGGAGGTCGGTCCTGGGTTCCTCAAGGCTCTGCATGCTGTAGGGCTGTCCTGGCTGACACACCTCTGCAGCATTGCGTGGACGTTGGGGACAGTGCGCTGGACCGGCAGACTGGGGTGGTGTTCCCCCTTTTTAAAAAGGGAGATCGAAGGGTGTCCAACTACAGGGGGATCACATTCCTCAGCCTCCCTGGCAAGGTCTATTCAGTGGTGCCTGAGAGGAGAGTTCGCTGGGTCATTGAACCTCGGATTCCGGAGGAGCAGTGTGGTTTTCGTCCTGGTCGTGGAACAGTGGACTAGCTCTATACCCTCAGCAGGGTTCTCGAGGGGGCATGGGAGTTTCCCCAACCAGTCTACGTTTGTTTGATGGATCTGGAGAAGGCATTCAACCATGTCCCACGGACAGTCCTGTGGAGGATGCTCCAGGATTATGGGGTACCGAACCCCGTTATAAGGGCTGTTCGTTCCCTGTATGCCCGGTGTCGGAGCTTGGTCCGCATCGCCGGTTGTAAGTCGAACCCGTTTCCGGTGAGAGTTGGACTCCGCCGGAGCTGCCCTTTGACACCAATTCTGTTCATAACTTTTATGGACAGAATTTCTAGCCGCAGCCAGGGCATTTGAGGGGAGCTGGTATGGTGGCCACAGGATCGAGCCTCTGCTTTTTGCAGATGATGTGGTCCTGTTGGCTTCATCAGGCCATGATCTCCAGCTCTCGTTGGAGTGGTTTGCAGCCAAGTGTGAAGTGGCTGGGATGAGGATCAGCACCCCCTCAAAATCAGAGACCATGGTGCTCGACCGGAAACGGGTGGAGTGCCCACTCCGGGTCGGGGAAGAGGCCTTAACCCAAGTAGAGGAGTTTAAGCATCTTGGAGTCTCATTTACGAGTGAGGGAAGGATGGAGCGGGAGATCGACAGGCGGATCGATGAAGCAGCTGCAGTGATGCGGACTCTGTACCAGTGTGTCATAGTGAAGAGGGAGCTGAGCCAGAAGGCGAAGCTCTCAATTTGCCAGTCGATCTATGTTCCTGCCCTCATCTATGGTCACAAGGATACTAGTGGCCGAAATGAGTTGATTCCGCAGGGTGCCCGGACTCTCCCTTAGAGATAGGGTGAGAAGTTCAGCCATCAGGGAGGAATGCGGAGTAGAGTCGGTGCTCCTCCGCATAGACATGAGCCAGGTGAGGTGGCTCGGGCATCTGGTCAGGATGCCTCCTGGACGCCTCCCAGGGGAGGTATTCTGGGCATGTCCATCTGGGAGGAGGCCACGGGGAAGACCCAGGACACGCTGGATATCCTATGTCTCTAGGCTGGCCTGGGAGCGCCTTGGGGTCCCCCCAGAAGAGCTGGACCATGTGGCGGAGAGGGAAATCTGGGCCTCCCTCCTCCGGCTGCTGCCCCCGCGGCCCGACTTCAGATAAGCGGAAGAAGATGGATAGATGGATGGATGGTCTTTTTTGTCACCCAATTAATCTGGCTTCACTGTGGATGGCAAAGAAAGAATTTCATTGGATAGGGAAACATGTCTCCAGACTGTACACATGACAATAAACACTTTGAATCTTGAATAATTTGGCATGGTCAACTGTCACTGGAACCGGACACTGGTGTTTACTGATGAGGTGATTACGAGAGCAGGACGCTTCCTTTCATGACACTCTTTGCTCATATTTTGCAAAACATTGCAGAAACCAGCAGTAAACCTTCAGAGATTGAGGGAGATCTAAAACACAATGTAAAACCTACTTAACAGTTTCTCAACTCAAAGAAACAGGATAATTTTTATTGGCTGGTGATTTCTGCAGAAAAAAAAGCAAAATTTTATATAACCAAAAACCACATTAAGATGCAACTTAGGGTATATTCAAGGTATCTCTGGGGAGGAAGATCTGCGTTAATAAATTGACTACGGGTTTAAGACAGTAGGTAGTTATTGACCACAACAAATTATTATCCAAGTCCTACATGAACAAATGTTTTTTTTTCTTTGGTTCTATAAACTGACTAAAGTTGACAAAAAGAAAAAAAGGTGCATCTTTCAAATGGCTGGTGCAGTGTATTTGTTAAACGTAGAATTAAAGATCTTTAAAGAAAATGATGTGATGAACAGGTAATTCTTTCCCCCCAAATTGAAACATTCATCAGGACAAACAACAATGAGCCAACAATGAATCCCAGCCTATTTGTCTAGTTGTTCGGTATATAATTTTTCAATAAAGACTACTTCATATGATTGTCGAGGTTACTTTTTTTTTAAAGTGACCCTTTAGAGTGAGTGTGACTATCAAAATTGATGGAGAAAAAAAGTTAACACAAACCGCGATCAGAACAAGGTCACTCAACAAGGGTATCAATGGAAGAGCGAGAGTGGTTATCAAAAGCAATTTGTATTTTTAAAAAAAAGGAGTGGATTTCTAACGCATTGCTTTAGAACGCGGCTTATTACATCATAAGACACCTGCACAACAGAATCCAACATTACATGTAGCCGTAAAATCTGTGCAAGGCCAAAGCTGAACTCTACCATTAATTAAAAATATTTATTATATGTGTGACATTGCAATGAGCCTTAAATTTAGTTTATGACACAAGAAGGTAGGAACATTTAATGTCAAGAAAGAGCCAAAACGTAGCTACATATTCCATGGATAGAAATTTCCCCACCCTCTTGAATCTTTTCGGGTTAGCTGTATAGAAACCATTGATTCGTTGTGCTGCGTGTGATGTGGTAGCTGCCCTTTCCACTTTTTTTTTTTTTTTAGCTCCACTCATTCCCCACCAATATGTGAGTGTGTTCTTATTCCCAATCTTTGAGGAAAAAAAGAGAAGAAGAATCCTTGAGAAAAAGAAGGGCTGCCCCAGAAAACAAAGATTTAGATTCTTTGTTCATAAAATTCATATCTGAGGTGCAATTAATGTCACTTCCGATTTCTTTTTACACCATATAAAAAAAGGTTAACAAAAATAAGAAATGTATACAGTTCAATCAGTGTCTACAACTATTTGCACATGTTAATAATATCAGACCTGATTTAGTTGTAATGAGCTCCTGCTAAAGTCAGACAATAATGACCACAAACATCAATTTGTCACACGATTATACAATCTGTAATGTTGACGATTTTTACTGCCAACAGTTGGGACACTCTGTGGCCACATTGGGGTTTCACCATGCAGGTGATCAAGGAAAGTTACTTTATGATTAATAGGAAAAAAACGTAGCCTCCCTGACAAACCGACCCACTCACTTCCACTGATCTACACAATATATTGGCTGACAGCACGAGAGGATATCACAAGCCTGCGATTAAGAAACACATCAAAGACCTTCTGGGGAAGCAAAAATCAAGTTTGTAAGCAGTTCAGTATGGAGTTCTGTTTAAGAGTTGCACTGTGGATGCTTTTTGTCATCGGGTGCCTTCAGGCTAAACCTGTCAAGACTGAAAAGGCTGTCCGATCTGGAAAACCACTCACGTTCCCCCTGGACGACATGGGCTTTATCTATCTAAAACGAGAGGTCTCCTGTGTAAGTTTTTTTCTTCTTTTCATTCAAAAGCATTTTTTGTGGTTTACCAGCACAAAGTGAGAGTGAGCTCATGGCTACATAGGTACAGGTTAAATATAATCTTTAAATGCAATTAAGTCTGAGGTTCCTTACAACTGTTTGTTGTACTACCATCTGAAATACGACTGCTTGTGCTTTTATTTACATACTCAACTTTAAAACAATTCCTGTGTTCTGTTATAGGGTTCAAATGTGACCTTCATCTCACCAACAGATGTGAAGGTAAGTGACCAGCACAAATAAGATGACAAGTTCCCACAACTGTTTAAATCTCAACAAAATCCCTTGCATTAGTTTAAATTTCGCCTTATCTTTCTCCCACCTACTATCTTATAGAGTGATATAAAGGACTTTTCTGTTTTTTTCAGATACAGTGTCTTCCTGCTGCGCTGAAACTTATAAAGGAGGGACTGGCAGATGCCATAAAAAACTGTGCAGATGAAAATTCGAGAATTGAACAGACCCTAGAATTTCTGGACCCAGAAAATCGTGCTCAAAGACACGGCTCGTCACCCGTGAGTACCGACATACAGGAATATTCCGCCTTACCTTTAATATCACTCGCAATTACTTTGCCCACTGTAAAACCCATGATATGATACTACAGTAGCTTTCTCTCCTCACATCTAGAAACTACCTTCGGAGTGCAAGTGGGAGAAGAAAGAATCCTCTAAGCCATTTGTGGAGTTTGTCAATGACTTAGAGAACCTGGTTCAACTTGTCAACACTTGGAGTGTATCTACTGTGGCAAACTGAAAGAAACATTTCCTCACTTCATTGTTTAATATGCAATGAATAAGTTCTTATGAGTTTGTGAACACTGAAATAAGTTCTCATATTATGCTAATGTATTTGATAATATTTATGATTTATTTATCTAACTTAAATTCCTATTGTCTTTATACATGTAAATTCATCAATAAAACTTGAGAAAACTACTGATAACTTCTTTTTTTTAAAATATCTGAGTAAGTACATGTTGACATCGAGAAAAGTAGTCTTTGTCAGTGTAGCCTTACAGAAGAGAAATAAAGGACGAAGGTATAAATTCATCTGCAGACAATGTAATGGCAGCAGTTTTGTGGATGATGCCTGATGATGAGTCGGCACCTTGTGTTAACCACCTTTATTTGTTTTCTGTTATATGTATTTGTGGTATAAATATGTCCCTTGATAATTAACTTATTTAAGAAATATAAACAAAAAATTATATGCTGATATAGTAGCGATCACATAGAATCGAATAGAAAGGTATTGCGCAATGGTCTTTGTTTTTTTATTTTTTCACACTGACAGATGGGGGAAAAACCCTATATCAATGAGGTGATGCAACCTCTCTCTCTCTCTCTCTTTCACTTGCTCACTCACTCTCTCTCTGTTACACACACGCACGCACGCATGCACGCACTCTACTACCATATGCCACAATGTAAATTTACTAAATACACAACTTCAATTGGGCATTCATTCTACATTTAAAAATGAAGATATAATGCAAGTAACATTAATATGGCTTTCATATATGTATAAACCACAAATATGCAATCAACTTGCCCTAAGTTTGCATTTTTTTTTTTGTGCACATTATACTTAAGAAGGATGATCCTTTCTGTCTAAAATAAAAATATGTATACAAAGGCAGGGTGTAAAGATGATATTGGTAACAGAATGTTCTGTTTGAAATGTACACAGCAGCCTCTTAAATATGCTCATCAGATCATTTTAAGTGTTATCAAGCAGATGGCGCTCTAAAACTTCACAATCACCTTGACTTCTTCACATACAGTAACATTGCATTTATTCTAATGTGATATTGATGAGGCAAAAATGGAGATGGTTAAGGAACAGGGCAGTTGAACAGCCACAACACCAGAGCATCTCAGATACAACACACAGATCTGTTTCAGGTTCTGCGCCAAAGGTCAACAAAGTCACACACACAACAATGCTGTTTATGAAAGGTAACACGCTTGTTCTTGAATGAAGACAGACCTGCTATATTTCCACCCAAACGGAGCATAAGGCATAAAATTCAAATTCAGACCCACAATCTCAGCACACACAGTGCAGCTTTGTGACACAACATTAAAAACACAAACACTACATAAAATAAGTAGCAAAAAAAGAGGATATCGAGGGCCACAGGCATGTGTGACAGTCACCGCTTAAAATTTATCCCACATGTTGAAATGTTCAAAGTCATCTGTTATTAATTAAGGGGGTGAGATGAAGCTATGCAGCTACAAATGTGGCAGAAATAATCTAAAGCACAGTAGATCTTTTGTTAATGATAACAATTATTCTCACAGTTGAACACTATTCGTATGAGACTTAATTGAGGTTGTTTTCAAGATTCATTATATTCCTGTTTTGTGACCACTGTAAATTATCCGACATGCATTTAATTGTGATGTTGGCTAATTTATCAATTCACATTTCCCTAAGTTCCAAAATACCTATATTGTGAGCAAAGTTTTTTAATTAATATAATTCACCCTTCACTTGAGTTTAACAAAAGTGGATAATATAGAGGTCAGGTCATAACTGATTTATGACAAGTATATGTTGTAATAAGCTGCTATCATAAGGAGCACCTGTTACAGAGTAAACGAAGAACCTAAGAAAACCCCTCTGTGCCACAGAGGGCAGAAAAACTTTCAGAGCTGCTGAAGACCACTTAGGGGTTTTTTTTTCCATCTTGTAACAGCGCAGTGACAGAAAAAAAAAATCCCATGGGTAAAGGAAAAAGAAGAAGACCATTTATAGCTATTCAGCCCACCCGTTCCATCCCACAGCACTGAAGTCAATCCAGTACAGGGGCTATCAAAACCAAATTTGTTTTATCTGAACACCTTGACAATGACAGTGATGAATATGGAGAACTTTATCAGGATAGCCTACTGGATAATTGTGCTCTCTCATCTCCTTGAAGCAACCTCTCCACCTTTAAGGGATTCAAACATATTGTATATGAAACATCATGTCAAATGCGTGAGTTATTTCTCTGCTCACTGTGGTTAAAGGCTGTACATGAGTTGGTGATACATTTTTTTTGTGTTTGTTCTTCCTCAACAGCCATCAGACTCGAGATTCTACACTCCAAGAAATGTTAAGGTAAGTGTCTATTTTGCTCTGCAACGCTTAAAGAACTGCTATATTTGTTAATGAGATTAGACACAACAGTGTCACTGAGATGTTACATTTAAAAATCTACAAAACTGCTATCGTTAAGTTTAGAAAACAATTTTCAATATGTTTGTACTTCAAATTAAATGCCAAGGTGCGCCACATGAGCCTATTGCCGAGGAGCTGTGTGGGCTAAACCACACAAAGGTCAATAGGCAGAGGAAAGTGAATTATAGATGTTTATTCTTCACAAGGAGCTCTGACAGATTTCAGTTGTAGGCTAATCTACATGAAGCTACCAGACAGGTCAGTAAAAGATGGCTAAAACATTATTTCTCTAACAGCTAAAATGCATTACAACTACACTGGACTGCCTGATGAGAGAACTAAACGGAACAGTCAAGGAGGAATGTGATGACCCAAAGAGATATATAGACGATTCTGTTGAATATTTCTCTCTTATCATCAAAGAAAGCAAAACTATCCATGTAAGTATTTCATGATTATTTGTTCCAACTGATAAAAGAAATGGGTGTGACTTGGCAAACATTGACTCAACGTGGCTATATCATTTGTTGGTTTCTCTGTAGCCGATGTCAACGTCCAGGGAATGTGCCTGTGAAAGGTGGCCTGAAACTGGTTACAGAACGTTTTTGAGAGAAATGGAATTTTTACTTAAACTTTACATAGCTGAACGGTCTCAAGGTGAAAAACAAAATGCACTGCAATGATGAGGCAGCTGCAATGTAGCCACATATTCAACCTTTTGTGCTGCAGCTGATCAAGAAACCCTGCAAGGAGCCCAAAAGCAACTTAGAAGCATGGATGCCTAAATCAAAGCTGACAGCTTCACAAGAAGTGTTAAATCTTGAAAGCAAAGTTGTTTTAGGAATCTTAAATAACAGGAGGATCATCTCAACACAAGTGGACTTACTGGATTGTCTCTATATTGATACAAGGATCATTTTCATTTTGTATGTCAACCCATTTTTTTTTAAAAAGAAAACTTCTGTGAAGTGTAATTTAAGCTCTCATTGAGTTTGCTATTTGTTTCATTGTATTTGGGGTATGCCACTGAAGCATTACTACATTTAATATATTTGTATTTGTGTATTTAAAATCATTTATATAAGGTGGTGCCCTAAACTTGAAAGTATATGGAGAAGTATGTGTATATCCTGTATAAACAAGGCTGAATATTCTGAATATTTGGAGTAATAAAAGTATATCCTCAGAAAATAATAGTTTACTGATTGGCCAGTCATAGACACCATGGTAGACATAGTTGATCGCTCATTGAGTGGGGTTCAACTTCCTGAATGTCAAGTATCAAATTAGTCAGGCTATGGAAAATTAAGTCACACTACCAAGTCATTTTTGGAACAAATGCGGCCCTCTGAGGGCTCAGCTATGTTCCAAAGTAGGTCAACCTTACAATTTGTAAGCTGGTGGGTTTATGCTGGAACATTGTATGTTGGCATGATGATGAAGCGAATATCTCAACATGTAATAGACATTAACGGTGGTTGTCAGCCATCTTCTCACCAATAACTCTTTAGTTTGTACAAGTTACAAGTTCTGCCAAGCTCCCAAATCCATGTTAAAAACATTGCATGGATACTACTACCACTAATATTATTGCAATAATCAAGGAATCACAACTTTAATATCAAATCCAAAATTGTTGAACAATATATTGTTAAGTGAGCGGCATTCTATTTCTCTGTTCAACATCAAAGACTCAAGGTATTTGCCCCAATACATTTGCAAGCCACTGGTTCAGTTAGTAGTAAGGCGATAGTTATGAAAACAGAGATTTTGTAGGGTTACTTTTGATAATGATAATGGGGAAGGCAACATTGAATTTAAAAACAAATGCCTGAGTGTGTTTCCTAAAAGAGGCAAAACTGATTCCAACAAAATGGCATCAAGAGCAGTAAAGATTACATTTTTACATGAAACCCCCTGAGGCTTAATGGAATATGATGCGACATCTGAAACATAATCTTACTTCTCTTACTTCTGTGGAAATACTACACATAGAAAAATCAGTTGACAACTCCAGCATTTTTTTTTTATGCGGTCCTATGTCTTGGATATGGGACAGAACAACTGCCCCCCTCCAAAACACACATGTAATCAACATGCCAGAACTATCAGGAAACACACTGCTATCACCAATGCAACTATTGTGCTGCTGTGGTACTGGTACTACAGCTTTCAAGAGTTCAGTTTACATTTGTTTTCACTGTTTAACCACATCAAAAGTCGCACATCCTGCTTACCTCTAAACCCATTAGTAACACCTTGGTGACTGGAACCAAAATAAAAAAATAGCTGAATGCCTGCAATAAAAACTGTGTAAGGAGACAAACTTTCACATTATATTACTTTTAATTTATAACTTATGCTTTCTGACAACACAGAGGTTTGTGAATTAAAAATGAAACTAGAGTATCATGAGAAAAGCTTGAGGCAGTGATATCATACTGCTTCTGTCTCAGAAGCATTAATTGACTTGTTTGAACTCACTCAACAAAATTCAGTTTTCAAAGACTTTAATGATTTTGGCTCTTACAAAATGGGAAAAGACACAACAGATGGTGCTCTAACACAAGAATACAAGTCAAAGGCTCCCTTGAAAGGAGTGGAGTTTAGTACTAGGACAGCAGCCTATATATCTGCATTTATTTTTCTTTTTTTACACAATCCATCAAATCTTATAGAAATATATGCATGACTGCCATGGTGTAAGAGGTCACACAATAGTTTTAGACATCTACTGAAGCAGATCAGACCCAAAGATTCATGAACAACTATTGTGCTTCAAATTGTACCTGTAAATGTACTATGCAAAATTAACAATGGTGAAGGGCTGCTGCAATGCATCATACATGCAGTCAGCCTCTGCACTACATGCAATGAACAAGCATCAAAATAAGTAAGAAAAACTCAATAGGATATGGGAAACTATACATACAACTTTAAGTCTTTTACCTTGCACACAACTCCCAGAATGAACCGGTAGTTTGTTATCTATTCTCCTTCTGGTAGTAAAAACATTAGAAAGGAAACACACCGCTCCTTTAACAACCCAGCTCAAAAATAAATGATCTGTTGCAAAGCGTACACAGGAAATAAAGGCATTTCCTGTATGGTCCGTATGTGTAAGAAAATGTTATATTGGGTCAATGTGTACGAGGAGCAGCATTACCCACCTTGTGCCAGTCGCACTATGAATCTGGAGAGGCTGCTGATACCCCACAAACATATGAAAGGACCTTTCAGCAATGACTTATTCATCAATAATTTAAACAAATTTTACAAGGGGTAATTGGCAGCTGAAAAAAGTGTTTGGCCTGTAATGAAAATGTGACTTTTTGGAAGCCCAGTTTCAGGGCTAGTTGATTCGGCAGGTGAGTTTTTACATACTCCTTGGCGGGTTCCGACTTCCATTGCTGTGGACCTTGGTACCCCTTTTAGCAACTCTGTAGAACTGCTTCCAGGTTTTGGGTTTTCGGTGAGGGACAAGGTGTCATACAATTTGTGTCAACAAAAAATATTACGAATGAAGAATGGGGTTTAATTACCTACCCAGCAAACTTAAATTTATGGCATCCAGAAATGACACCAACACATGGAAAAAGTGATTCAGGCGGGAGTTTTTATTCAAACGACCATTTGAAGTTGTAAGAGTTATTTTTTCATTGTCAATTTAAGTAAGGCAAAACTCTGCCCTTTTTGCAAAACAAGCAAAATACGATCCAGCTTGTTTGTTCTAATTCCTATTTCTGGTGTATACACAATATTAAACTTTACGAAGTCCAGTGCACTGTTGCAACTCACACATCATTAAGTTTCCTTTCATTCAAATAGGTAGAATACACAAAAATACTCCTTCCTTACAATTGTAAACAGTACAATTCGTAATGCAAAACTCCTCCTGAAACATACATAGGGTTTAAATTACAAGGTTTATTGAGAAAAGAAAATTAGTTTGGTCAAATGTAGTTTTTAAGTTTTGAAACAAAAAATGTTTTAAGATGGCTCTTTATGTGACCTGATGGTTAAGTTCACATGCTGAAGTTATCATAGGCTGAAAGCTTGACCAGCCAAGCACCAAAGCCCTGCTGCAACAGGTATGTCCTCAACACCTTCTTCGCCCCCTGGTATGGTTTTGCCATGTTCTTCGATGACAAAACAATAAAATGTAAATGTCTCACAAAACATGTACATGTACTTTAAAACGAATAACGAACCATGTAAAACCAAAATGAATGAGCACTAGTTAAAATAAAAAAAGAAAAAACAACCTTCATACTCAAATATTCTTATTTTGTAATGAAACTACAGTGACACTATATTGATGAATCCAGATTTGGGAAAATTGCAAGCACATGTAGTGTCATTTTCATTCAGATTGCTAAGAAGTTTCATAAATGTCAACATTCCACATAACATTGGTAAATAAAACATTCTTCTCTGAAACTTGTATTGGTGTGTTTTGGCTCATGAGTAGACCCGAACAAATTCTTCTTTCTTGACTTTTGATTAATGCCAAACAACACTGCTTGATAAAGCAAACATTTTAGGAATCTTATCTGTGCATGCCAATTAATGGATTAATGCAACAATTCACATTTTTCATTAATTCAATACCAATAGCAACAAATTGGGATCGTAACCCTGACTGCCACCACCCCATCGCCCACTCACATTTGTGGTGCCCATAACTACAACGGGTCACTTTGGTTCATTTAATCTATCTATTATGGCTTGTGTGTGCTATCTGTGTATATATATATATATATATGTATGTAAACATGTGTGTGGGCATGTATGGTGACATATGTGCATGTGTGTATGCATTGATATACCTTTTGTTTTGTTTTTTTTTGTTTGTTTTTTGTTTTCTAATGTTGCTGCTGCAACACCCGAATTTCCCCTATGGGGATCAATAAAATATTATCTTATCTCTTATGACCACAGTGGTCTTAGCAGATATGGCAATACAAGAAATAAGGAATTGAAGTTAATGTAACAATCTAACTAACAACTAAGTGAACTCCATCACTAGATTATTGCTGTATTTCATCAATGTATATCTATATGAAATGTTTGGGTTACCTTGGCTTCCCTATAGGAACTTGTATTGAGCAGGTCCTGCCTCTGGGCCTCCTTGGCCACTAACTTAAAGCGGTGCAGCATTGCTGCTTTGCAAAGGCGGCTGGCCGAAGAAGAGCCACTCTTAAAAGGAGACCTACAATAAAAGACATTGTGTAAAGACATGGCTATAGTTGTAATAACAGGTAAACAAGTATTACTGAATATTTGTTATTATCTGCCAAAAGAGGTAAGGAGTATGTTGCTATATGTGTTCACAGTATTCAAATGCACTACCTCATAACATGCAGAAATACACATAAGTTCAACTTATATTCCCTCCCCCAATAAATTTGGTCAAAGTGAACAAAATGCAGTGCGCAGAATGTAAAGCATAAAATTCTTGCGATGTAATGATACAGACTGTCAGAGAAATATTAATCTTAACGAGACAAATGAAGTATGAAGATTTTACGGTCAACTTTCTGAAATGTAATTCTTACTCGTCCATGGTCCTGCCCACCAGACCATCCACAACCTCTAGAAAAGTGTCGCCTTCACTCCAATTGATGCCGTAGGTCAACTGGTCACTGTCTCGACTGCTGGTCACCACAGAAGGCACAAGACTGATCTGAGGTCTCATCATGCAGTAGAACATGGGCAGTTGGGGGGTGATCCCCTCTGCACGTTGGCAAACAGAGATTTCTATGCCTCTGAGATCCCTACCACCCGAATCACCTGGAATGGTTACAAAAGCCAGTTACAACCCTGAGGTTCAAGACTTTACAATAGTTTCCTGTGATGTATTTCAATATCTTTACAGTTAAAGACTGGCCTGTTTGTAAAAATGTTACACAAAACTACAGCTTTTCATCATGCAACATCAGAAAACCAGAATTAAAGTCTAACCATAGTATTGTATAACACGGTTGATAGGTAACTTACCAACAAGGATACTCTGGACATAGACTGGCTCGATGAAGTGGCTAAGCAAGGCTCCCTGGAAGCCCATCACTTGCCATTGAGTGATTTTGTCAGTGCTGGACATGCTAACACATTTGGCTCCAAAATTCTCAACGGGTGAGGAAAATATTGAGAACACCTTGAAGAGGGGCAAATTCTATGATAATAAAGCTAAAAATGGACATCTGCAATTGCATGAATATTGATAAGACTCCATCATGTGTTTAAACATTACAATTTGCATTGTAAATGTGATATGAAAAAGTTAGATCCACCAAGAGAGACCATAAAATTCCAAACCTTGCCCTTCCTCACAAGGTGGAGACTGATCTCATTGTTGACTTGCCATGCCGATAAAGAGAAAGGATTCAGGCGCCTTAGAATAAAGCAAAAGCCAGAGGAAAATTAAATGAAATGTATTTGTGGCTGACATTACGGCTTAACAACTACAAAGGCAGCCAAATATGTTTTGATCTAATAAGATTAATTAAATGCAAGAACACTTAAGATAATTTCAGCTTGTGGTTTTTAACTTAAAATCCACTATCAAAAGATGTTTTGTAACCATTTACATCGATAACTTCACATTTATTCAGAACAGCTGCCACACCAAGAAAAAGCAGACTCACACTTTGGAGGGGATCTGGCCAGCTCCTTTTGGCAACCGATTCATGTAGAGGTGGAGGGAGATGTCTCTCTTCAAACTGAGGAGGCCACTATTGCTGCTACTCTGCTGGAAAACGGACTTCTCTCTTTGGTCGGCATTTTTACTAAAGAACATCAGCAGGTGGCAGTACAGAAACCTGCCATAATCATGGGAATGGATTACTTAATTTACACATGATTATGCAAAAAAAAAAAAAACTTAGCCAAGAAAAAATGCATACATTTTAAAATCCATTAATTTGATGAAAGAGATGAAAGCTTAAAGTAAAATAGACAAAAAACACAGACACAGACAAATCTGAAAAAAACTAAGAACTTTAACGGTTATAGAATCAATGAGACTTTAAAAAGGGTGTTACCTCTACAATCATTTTTTTTTTTAATATATATATATATATATATATATATATATATATATATATATATATATATATATCACAACTTTTGTTATCTTACTTTGCAGGCAAAGAGACAAGGTTTTGCTTCGAAGCAAAATATTGATGATTTAGAGACATGGTCATGTGTTGTGTCGAACCTTAAGAGCGATCGCCTCGCAGTAACTACTGCATGGGAATCATGCACGATGCGTCCACTTAAAGATTCATATTCTTTGGCATTGATATTCCCTGTGCCAAGAGCAATCACCTCACATCCATGGGCTGTGAAGAGGAGACAGTGAGAGCTGAGATAAACACAGAAGAGTTTGAACCAAGTGTCCAACTCATCCAAGAGGAATTACATGCGTTTTATCGCTAAATGATAAACATATTCTAAAAATGAGCTCACTTACTTGTCTGCATAATGAACGCTGCCGTAGTGCCTGCACAGGCAGAGAACCCTGGGTGGCTGTCCATCAACATAGTTAGTTGATCTTGGACTGCATTTGGAATCTGAGGGTTGAAATTCTTCCTTGCTGGCAATTAAAAAGAATGTATAAACCAAAGATTCAACTGAATTAGCATGTAGTAATATCTGAAGGCGATAACTCTACAGAAGTTGTGTACACATTATGAGTTACAGTTTTAAGGGACTGATATTTGCCCATTTCAATTCTGTAGTTAAATCAAACTACACAACACACTCGATCGACTCCTGCATATGCATTTCACAGGGAGTGGAGATAAAGAGGGAGGAGGATTTTAAGTACGAAGTGTCATCTATATAGACCAATGGAGTGTGGATGAATGGTGAAGAAATGTGTGGAAGAAGGTTGAAACGGGTGGAGAAAAGTGTCAGGGGTAATGTGTGAGCAGGAATGGAAGTAAAGCTGTACAATACAGTGCTGAGACCAGCGAAGCTGTACAGTTTAGAGACAGAGGCATTGAGGAAAAGACAGGAAGCAGAGCTGGAGGTTGCACAAATGAAGATGTAGAGGTTCTCTTTGGGAGTGACGAGTATGGATAGGGTGAGGAACGAGTCTATCAGAGGGACAGCACATTAGATGTTTTGGAGATAAGGTCAGAGGCCCCTCTGAGATGGTTTGGACATGTACAGAGGAAGGATAGAAAATATATGGGTAGAAGGATGTTGAGATTGAAACTGTCAGGTATGAGGCCTAGAGTAAGACCAAAGAGAAGATTTATGGATGGAGTGAAAGACAGCATGAAGTTAGTTGGTGTGAGAGGATAAAGAGAATAGAGTTGGATGGAGGAGGTTAACTCACTGTGACGACACCTGAAGAAAGCAGCCAAAAGAAAAAAACATGAATTTACAATTTGTTTTTGCTATTCCTTAATGTACTGTCTTAACTTTTGGTTAAAAAATGTCCTATCAATACATCGTTTTTCTTGCTTTTCGCTCTACTTATCCCAATTTCTATTAATTGGAATGTTTATCGCTGGGTTAATGACTGAGCTCCGTACAACCATGTGCAACCTCTGTAAGAAGTCTTGAAATGCTACATGTGTTAGTTTTTTCAAATCCTAAAATCACCCCCAACATCTGTTAAGTGTCTTATGCTTGGCTTACACTTTAAAACTAACGATTTAATTAAGACTCGAGCGAAACTATCAACTCACATCTTAAGTCTAGTTTTTAGAGTCTTAAGTCTTAGTGAAATCTTAAGACTTCATAGACATGAGATATGAGAAATCATCATATAATCTTCATAGATATGAGAAATCATAGACTTACTACGCAGACTGAAGACTGTGGGTCCAACATCATTAGACTTTGCACAGACAGATTTTGAAAAGACTCATGGAACACTAAAACTACTTTTAAGTGTTTTTTTGCCACAGCGCAATGTCTTCACCAAGGTATTTGCAGACCCTGTGCTATTTCAGTCCAATAATCACAATCTGAGATGCTTTATTTGTCCCCCAGGGACATTTAGAAGGCACAAGGGGTAGCATAGCAACCAAGAGCAGATGATCACCTATAAATATATGTGTATAAAATCCATCCATCTATCATCTGCCGCTTATCCTGCACTCAGCGTCCCAAGGAATGTTGGAGCCTATTCCAGCTGTCATCAGGCGAGAGGTGGGGTACACCCTGGATTGGTCACCTGTCAATCGCAGGGCCACATATACAGACAAACAACATTCACTCACTCACTCGGGGTAATTTTCCCAATTTTTTGCAATTAACCTGCTGCATGTTTTTGGAGTTAGGGAGGAAACCGGAGAACCCAGGGGAAGCCCAAACAGACACAAGGAGAACATGCAAACACCACACAGAAAGGTCCCCTTTTGGAATTGAACCAGGGTCTTTCGTGCTGTGAGGCTGAAGCACTGACCGCTGCACCACAATGCCGTCCATGTACAAAATAAAGGTAAAATAAATATTAGATAAAGTAAAGTGAATTAACTCAAACATTAGGCATTTATTATTATTATCCCTTTCCTCTCTGTCAAGATATGTTGGAGAGTAGACATCATACAAGCTGGGCTGTCCTGCCCACAGCTCCTCTTTATGAATGCTCCATACTGACCTGGACGTCCTTCGCTGTTCCTGCTCATCCATAATGCAAACAAAAAACATTTGCCTTTCTCTGGCATTAGTGGAGCTCATCTGTTGGTTGTTGATTCAGTCTTCACCGGGACATAACGCTTAGACTTGCGATAATATCAAATATGTTTGATATTGTCATAAGCCCTAAGACTAGGAAAAGACTGAGCTGCAACTGCACTAAGACTTAAGACTACCAGCTCATACTTAACAATTGAAATGGCAGGAGCATGCTGCAACTCTGCGAAGATGCTACAACTCTTAAGATTTCCTTATGACTGCCAGCTTTTAGTCTGTGGCTGGAAAATCATAAAGCGTAAGCCCGTCATTAGCATTAAGTGTCATGCATTTGGTTATGTAAGTTTGCAATGAAAATATGCTTCTCTTCATCACAAAACAAGAAATGTTATACAATACAAAGGATTGTAAGCAACATTTTGATTAGATCTTAAATCCAGTATTACCGTGACCGGTTCCGTAGGAATGAACCTCTGAGATGAAAGGCTCCTCTTTAACAGGCAATGTAGGACGGATCCCTAAGAAACGAACCAAAAAAAACGGGGAAAAAATGTGTTGTTTCTCCAATGACTGACAGTCCAGAGGGTTGGGCAGTAAAATGCTCATACCAGCGACAAGAATATAATATTTTGTTCCTTATCTTCATAAAAATAATGTGCATTGGAATTTTGTTGACTAAAGGCATAATCCGCAAGTACACAATATTAAACAGGTGTAGGTACTGACATTTTGTGGACTGACACTGAAGTTCCGTTAGGTGTTAAAACAATTGAGATGGAGATTATCTAACTTTTTAAAAATTTTATTTGACTTTGAAATGAAAAAATCAATCACTGTGTTTAAAAGCATGACAGAGTCATGATCACGGATCACTGATCTTCATACAGCAACATCAGAATTTTGACAGGGAGAATTAATCATTTTTGGAATAAGTTGAATCCTTACAAAATAGACTTGTATAAAATGACATACTGGTAATAGATTTTTACCCGATGGCTTAGGTAGAACTGACTCCAGGTTGTCCAAAGTTGGCAGTAGGTCCTGCAGAGATAGCTCTGCTGCTTTGCGCCGAGCCATCTTTTTGGTAGTCCCTATGCCAGTCTTGTGTTCAACCCCATTAATCACAATGCAAAAGGCAAAGTAAAACCCTGGTATGTTGCCTGAAAGAGAAATATATAAATAAGAGTCAATAAATTAATACTCATGTAGATTATCAGAGCTATAGCAAAGGGGAAAATGATAGAAACCATTAGTCACACAACACTTGTGGTCGATAAACGGATTCTGGGAATCTGAGATTCTCTGATTTTCATAATTGTTATGACCCTCAAGCAGAAATAATAACAACAAGATCAACAAAAATAGTCTGCTGATGCAGTAACTGATTCTAAAATGACAGCCCACAAGACTTGACCGATTATCTTTAACATTTCCTTAAAAGTTCTTAATTTACATACTGTCTTTGTACTATGTAGGTAAGGTTTCTCCAGTCTTTCAGGCACAACCAGCTTAAAAGCATTATGTCTGGCATTGGAGCTCTATCTGGTCATCTTCTATAGCACTATGGGTGAAAGAAACACACTTGACAAAATAGATGCTACACAACACAGTAGTTGTGACACTGAAACCATGCCACCTAATTAACACTCAGTTAACAAAGATCCTATCGTTCACTGTAACCTTTTCACAGACTCTAAAAGTTGGCGGATATTATAATCTTTGTCATCAATTTCATTGTACTATTAACTTAATTTATGACAAGTAGTCTAAAATGTGACTTCTAGTCTGTTTGCTTCATAACAATATTCTAAAAATTTACATTTTTTTGTATGGAGATTTGAGCTTGGCTTGCAGAAATCACATTCTGGTGTTTGTAGTTTGTAAGAAATATAAGGAAACCCAAGATGGTCAGGGGCACAAAAGCTTTTCAGAACACACTTTACAAATGACATACACATGCTATCAAGGAAACTGAAAACAAAAAGGTATCTACAGCACAACAAAACAGTGTTTTTTTGCAGTAAATGTAACACACAGAAATGATCTGCTAATTTACCTGTGGTCACAGTCTCCTTCATTTCCAAACTGAAGTTCAATACTTGGGCAAGCTGATAGATTAAGGACACAGCATCTGTCTGACCACAAAAGTATTTTTCAACCAGGGTTCTGGATGTTACTTTTGTCATGGAAGTATAATCTGAAATTGTAAAATAAAATAACACACAGGGTGTCATGTATTTGTTTTTCAAGGCTAAAGCCACGTCTTAACAGATATCCTACACACAGATGAGAAATTGGGTTTAACAGTCAAAACATGGCTATAACTACTATCACTGACAAATTATTTTATTAAGTGGTGTGAGGCCAATCAAGATCTGAAACTGACCAGGGTGGGTGCTGATTCCGCTTTTTTGACAGGACAGAGATCCAAAAGATTCAGTTGATCCTGATGGCAGGCCAAGGCAATTCTTTATGGGCATAACTGCAAAGCGGGATCCTTGGGACCCATGGAATTTGCCGCCAGGGGGAAACATCCCGACCGCCTGAAAAGAGGGGGCCATCAAAGTAAAAACAAAAGTAGATCCTGAAAAAACAACTAAACCACAACGACTGACAAAAGAAACACTGTGACCAAAATGTTGCACACTAGCTTTAATGCGGTTCTTCAACATCACGACATTTCCAAGCAGGCTTTAGTTCAATGAATGCCGAATGCAACCCTGAACCTGTGAGTGGCAAACATTTTAATTTATCACTCCATGCTTCCAGTTAAAGTTATAGTTAAAGCCGTGTTATGTGTAACCGTTACAGAAACTTTCAAATGATTCTCCTCTAACATTTAACGAAATAACAAAACTTTTAACGCCTACAACTATACCTATTTCCCATTGCTACTTCAAAGTTATTCACTCGTGCTAAACTAAGTGATGCTATTACGGTCAGTGCTCTAAGCTAGCGCTCGGATTCAAGGCATCAACTAAAAAAAAACGGTCTTTGAAACTCACCACGCTTTTAAATTCGAACTCGACCCGATATAGTTTGAGAATTTGAAGTATATAGATTAGTCGTAAGAAAAAGTCTGTTTTTGTCTGTTTCTTAAACAGATCATTTTGGTCTACCGTGTGAAAAATCCGGCGGCCAAGGGTTCCGATCCCGCGCACGCGGGCCGTCCGTATAACGCGGGCTCGACGGAAATCAGTCGAAGAAAGCGGCCGAATCCACCCATAAGCTGCGGCTAATCCTGCAGTCAGTGTCGCGGGGATGCTGGAGCCTATCCCAGCTGTCATGGTGTAGACGCGGCGTGCACCCTGGACCGTTCGCCAGTCGTTCGTGAACTGCGATAACCGACCTGGTTATAGGAACTTTCCACTACGCGAACAATAATGCATCACCCTTGAATGTCACCCACATTTCGGGAATTGGCCATCTTATTCCTGTTCGGTTTTCTTTTCACGGCTGTGACGTCGGCATATATTAAGTGGAATTAGCCTCAGCTGTGTTAGCTAACATGTTAGCACGGTACATTTAACTTTCGGCTACTTTTTTTGTCAAATTTTGTGTTTTTCCTAATCCAACACTTTGCCCCCCTACAGAAGCATTGTACGGCAGTGTTTTTTCCCCCCCTTTGTTCTCCTTTCTTTCCTTTCTTCTCTTAAGATGGCAGCCTGCTGTAACGCACGAATTTCCCCTTGGGGATCAATAAAGTATTAATTCATTCATACCTAACCCCTCCCCAGTATAATAGAATGTCAGATACACGCAAGGAATCCCTGAATTTTAGCCAGATAGATGTTTGGGTGTGTCCTAAATTTTACTAGCTAGTTCTTCAGCTCTTTTTGTGCTATGATTAGCGATTCAGCCTCATAGCACGAGGACCCTGGTTCGAATCTGACAAGGGGACAGTGGAGTTTGTGTCGGTTTTCTCCTGTTTTATCCTACAGTCCAAAAAGGTTAATTGGGAAAATTGCCCCGAGTAAGTGAATGGTTTTCTGTTTTTATATGCGGCCCTGCTATTGACTGACGACCAGTTCAGGCTGTACCCCGCCTCTTGCCCGATGACAGCAGGGATAGGCTCCAGCATTCCCCGAGACCCTGAGTGCAGGATAAGTAGGACAGATAGATGGATGGATAGTTTTTCAAACCAATAATCTGGGTGTCCCTCTTGCACTGATGGAAACCCATGCAAGAGCACTGCATTTTGTTGCCACAATAACCAAATATCTTTACCTAAAGCTTATTTTTGGGCTTGTATAAGAAGGAGACCTGGTCCCGACCTGGTTGTCTGATCTACATGAGAGGAAGATAGAAAAAGAGGCCTAAAACACTGCCTAATGTTAAGACCAACCATGCTGTGAGGTTATCTTATAGCGTTTATTTATTCAAGGAGTGTTGCCAACAATTATCTCTTTGTCAGGAACATCCTGATCACATTCATAGATATTTACATTGACATTGGGAAGCTTCATGGTTTCAGTCAGGCTTATTTCCTGTCTGCCATCCATGCAACAGGTGTTAGTTTTAGGTCAATGCCACACTGCAAAGTAGGACACGTGCAAATGAACTGCAGTTTGGCTGTGGCCTGCAGATATACACATTCAAATTATTACAGCTGTTTTATTTCCAATAATTGCCCAAAGTCAATGTTTGCCTTCTCTGAATACAGACACTATTCACAGCAAAGCTCTCAAAGTGATGAGGGAGAAGGACTTACACTGACACTAAACATTGATGGTGAACTATCTGAGGGGTAGACACTGAATAGGGGGCTTACTTTCTAATGTCACGGTTGTGGCTTGTCAGTGCACGGGGTAGCTTCCTTCCTCCTCAGACATGCATCTGCAGATGGAACACATAGCACACCTACTCAAATGTGCATCACCAGAAATCACTCAAAAAAATGTCACATTTTCCCCCTTTCATTTCATTCATGGTTTTATACTGGTGGGAACGGATGCGTAGGCACGACTTTTAGTGTGTGTGTGTGAGTGTGTGTGTGTGTGTGTGAGCGCGTGACTTTCTCCACGTGTCGGATAGCACTTGTGAAACCCAAGATATGATACATTTCTTAGAAGATGCTCAACATGTAAGACAACTTACAATACAGTAGTACATGGGTCTATTATTTTAAGTTGTTCCTCAATGTTGTTCGAAAAACCAAAATGTTTGTAAACTAACCATAAGAAAAAATGGAATAAAAACATTAGAATCAATGGACATGAATTAATCAATTTCTGACTCTCCAAGTTTTCTCTGTTTTAAATTCAGTATAGCCTAGAAAACCTACTCTGTATACCGGTGACACTGCATGGTATTGGGGAAGAACAGCTCCATTTATCTCCTCCTTGTTCTTCTGGATGAATCAGACCAACCATCTTTTGGGACTGTCCTGCAAAGCAGGGCTATGATCTCTCCCCCCACCCCCCCCTTGATCCACAGAATGAAATAACTTTTTAATCCGTGGTCTACCTTTTATCCTCCTCTGGGTCGCAGGGGATGCTGGATCCTATCCCCGCTACCATTGGGCGAGATGGCAGCTGGACTGATCACCAGTTAATCATAGGGCCACATAAGCAGACAGACAACTGTTCGACAATTTTCTGTTACCATTCTATTTTGAGATTCCCTGTACTTTTCCACTTCTCTTTGATACGTACTCCCCTTTCTGTACTTTTTCATTTCTTTCCCTAGAGACACCAGCCCAGTGATGCTCTCAGGGTCATGTAATGGCCTTGAAAGTAGCCGCTGTCTCCCACCCCCATTTTTATCTGTGTCCACACCTGTTTTGTGTGCTACGTCATACTTCTCAATGCTTGTATTGTTTGAACTTTTATATAAGAAAGACTCACTATGACCATTAAAGCAGAGTCCTTCTGGAGGAAAAGCAGACACAGTCTCTGTCTCTGTTTCTCTCCGCTCCCTGTATACGAACCAACCTCTGATACGATAGGGCTCATCTATCATCGGCTAGGAGCCGATGACCGGACCCTGGCCTCGGACTGAGAGGACGAGGACGACCAACCGAAGTTCCCGGGGGTCACCACAACTACCTCGCCTCAAGACTGTCCTTAACAACAACCATTCAATGTCATTCACACCTCTGGGCTATTTTCTATTTCTGTTTGTGATATGTCATTTTCTGCTTGTATTTTTCTTTCTGGCAGTGGTCACTAGGGGGGGCTGGTAAGAGTCCTTGAGCCATCCATAAAACATCCTGTGTCAGCTGGACTGGTCGCCAGTCAATCTCAGGGCCATATAAACAGACAGACAGACAACCATTCACTCTCCTATTCACACCTCTTGGAAGTTCTCAATTAACCTGAATGTTTTTGGGCTGTGGGAGGAACCCCATGCTGACACGGGGAGAACATGCAAATCCACACAGAGAGGTCCCCTGTCAGAATTGAACTAGGGTCCTTCGTGCTGCCAAATGAAATAACAAGTAAAAACAAAAACCAAGCATTGAAAACCAATCATGAAATCAGTAGGGCTTTTGCAAAACAGATGCTGCAACAAGCCTGATGTATCTCACCTAACAGTTAGCAGCCTGTTAGTAGTTAGTTGTTCATCTACCCAAACTTTGTTTATGTACTAAGACATTAGCAGTTGTTGCAAATGTTGTTCGTGTTCCGATTTTTCAGGGAGTACAAGTCCATTGGTAAGGCGAGGTACCGCTGTGCATATAACTTTCAAGGTTTCATTTTGATCCTCATGCCCAGCCTTAAAAAATAGCATGCTGTCAGTTCAGCTTACTGTATTGATTGGAAAGTCATGATCAGCTTAACAGATAACAGTTCAGGGAACGCCTCAATTTCCCGCAGTTAACCAAAGTACACCCGTTTTAGGGGCAAGGATAAGCAATTGAGAGAGTGAAAGTTAAAATGGAACAAGTTGCCTGATGTGAATCCGTAATGCCACCCCAAGAAGATACAACCCCTGCAGAAAGCTGGGAAAAACTAACTTTTATAATCAGTCACACTCGAAAAGGGAAACGACTATATCTAAAAGTAGTTTCCTCCCTCCATTGTCACAACGCAACTATGAATTTTCAAAGAAGACAACGGAAAATAAAAACCCAAATGAGTCATATGACTGTTAGGCAGTTGTCTCAACCAAGCATTAATGGACCCAAGTGTATATTTTCTGATGTTCTATTTCAAACAATAACAGTTAACAATTTAATGATAGATTAATTCTAAAAAATCAAGTCGATGCACAAACCTTTCCCACTGTAACACATGACAGAGCACTTGTCTTTCTCTCAATTGTTTTCCAAAAAAAATGAGGATGCAGAGAAAACTATTGAAGGGCTTGATAGTCAAGAGCGCTATTCCTTTGTGTGATGTACATGTTTATAAATGATGAGGAAATAAATTATCTTCAGTTGTTTGGGGGGGCATTTCCGACGTGGAAATACAGTTCGAGCTTTATTTGGAAATGAAACTCAACTCAAGAAATATTTTTTGTTCTCGATAAGTTAGGTTGCATACGAAACTTTGCAGCAGCTATAAACCTGGAGAATGCTGTATAAGTGCTGGTCAAATGACGTCCTTTATTTCTTCATCAGTAAATGACTGTCTCGATGACAGATATTTTGAAGTCAAATGTTAGCGTTCAACTGAACTGTCCATGTATATTGCTGGTCAGACAGCAGGGGGCAATCTAACCTAACCTGCAAAGTAATCTTTGAACCTGAGGGGCGAATCGAAAAGGGAAATCTGACTTGGAGAAATAATAGACCTTGTTTGCTAAACATTTGCATCTGGATTTTTAAACATGGTCTTTGAAATACTCAATTTGGTTAAATGTGATGAAGATTGAAAAATTAAAAATTAATTTAATCCAGCTGAATATTGACTTAATATGTTCCGTCCAGCCTTTTCGGTTTGTACACCAGCGCATTGACAAGGAATATGTGGATTAAAGAAATAACTCAAAGTGTACTTGAAAGCAAGGAGGATTGGATGGATGAAGTAGAGTGTGTAGGCCAAATAGCTGGTGTTTGTGCAACACATGTTATTATTATTAATATAATAATAATAAATTATTATTATAAATTTAGTATTGTTTATATTATTATTATTATTATTATTATTATTATTATTATTATTATTATTATTATTATTATTATTATTATTATTATTATTATTATTATTATTATTATTATTATTATTATTATTAATGTTGTTGTTGTCACCACTCGTATCACCATCATTATTACCTTTTTTTCAACTACTGCTTCTACTACTATTATTCTTACAGGAAATAACAAAAGTAACAACAACAACGATAATGATAATAGGCATTGTTAATACAATTATTATTTGTAGTATTATTGTTAGTAGCAGAAGTAGTAGTAGCAATGGTATTATTATATAAGAATACTGCTTATAAGTCCTATTTTCTTTTTGTATTTGTAGCAAATATTAAAGTTACATGTTAAAATAAAGAAATATGACACAATGTGGACAAATCGGTTGCTGTACAGTTAAAAATTATTTTTATGATGTAATTGAATCATTTGATGAATGCAATATTGTTTAAACAGATATTTTACAATGAAAATGGGTCCTCACTCACTGGTATGGCAAAAAACAGGAGCTCTTCCAGAATGTCCCTACAAGTGTCACATACCCGTAATGGGACTCAAAGAGCCTCACTAAATGCTTTACTGGATATGATGGCCCCAGACCTTCAGAAACCAGAGTCTACCCCATGGCTAACGTATGTTTTCTCTGACAGCACCCAACCATTGATAAATAACAGCAGGTTTTCTTGAGGCTGCTGGTGCAGTCGCGTTCAGCTGCAGCTCTCCATTGCGTCTCCACAGCCAAGATTGAATCTTCCCCATTCATTAGACTAAGTGGATGAGGCTCTCTAATAGGGGCTCCCTTCCCCTCAATAATTGCCGTTGATTGGCGTAAATTAGACCCTAGTTGCCAGACGAGTGATTCTCGACGACGATAATCCGATTCCCAACTCAAACTAATAGGATTTTAACTCTGGCTTTGGCCTAATGTCCGTCTGCAAACCCTGGCTGTGGCCCTCTGCCCCATCCAGCCAGTGTCCTCTGGATCATATCTGGGTCAGGGCAAGATGAAGCATTGCATGGATTTCGGTGGGCGCTCGGGGTCAGTGATTCTGTGACTCGTCGCCTGCATGAAATTCTTGGCATCAATTGGTCATTCATGTGTATTGCATCATGGAGGGAACATGCGTGTGAATGAGACGGGTAGTCTGGAGAGGAGCACAGCGGATGGGTGTTGCCAAGTTGCTTCAGTCGAGGCCTGGGGAGTGAGCAATAAGAGCTTTGAGAAGTGGACTTGGATTTGGTGACCAATGAGCACTCAGAAGTTGATGCTTAAGTTTTGGGGGATGCCAAGAAGATCAAAATATTTTATCAATGCAAGTTATTTTTACTCACAGACTATTCAATACATTTTTCACCATTATTCATTTATTGATAGGCTAATATTTCAGGAATGATTTGATAATATCCATCATTTTTGCCTAATTTATGGAAATCTTTTGGATCTTTTTGTCAAATTAATTCTTTGACCATTTCTATAATGTTTTACACCTGTTTTTCTAAATGTATACAATACATATACTTTATACATGTCTGTAGACCTTTGCTCTGTATATACACACACACTCACATATATACAGTATATGTTGCATTTTGTACTGTTGTACTTTTTCAAAAACATTTATTTCTATAGTTTATATGGACTGATGTGGGTGTATGAGAGTGTGTGATTTTGTGATGTCATTCTCTGCTTGTATTTTCTTTTCTGGCGGTGGTCACTAGGGGGCACTGGTAAAGCTCCAGGAGCCACCCAGAAAACAACCTGTGCCTGCCTCGCTCTGGAGGTATTAGATAGACATGCAGTTAAATATGACAAGGATTGAATGACTGAATTTGCAGCATAGCTGATAGTTATTCCATAAGACACACTGGAGGCTATTTTACCAATGACATCACTTCCATGTCTAATCAAACAAAGACCAAAGGAAAAGGAAAAATATCAGTAAATAACAGGAAAATATCCATTCGTCCATCCATTCATTGTCTGCCGCTTATCCTGCACTCAGGGTCATGGGGAATGCTGGAGCCTATCCCAGCTGTCATTGGGCAAGAGGCAGGGTACACCCTGGACTGGTCGCCAGTCAATAGCAGGCCACATATAAAAATAGACAACCAGTCATTCAGGCAATTTTCCCAAGCTTTATTACACATCACATTAAAGTCAACAGTAAATATCAAGAAAGTTTAACCTAGGATTTATCTGTTGAAACGTTTTCTTTTTTCTTTGTGTTTGTGGAATTTAGGAATAACTGCTGCTGCTACGAAAGAGCCGAAGTGGATCTTAATAGGGAAAAAGCAAGTAAACTGTGCAAGTAACATGATGATGGGTGTTTCTGAACCGCATTGAATGGATTGCTTTGTTTTTCTGAACGGAGTTCGGAGCGTACAGAATTAACTTGTTGCACTACAGAATGATGAAAAACTTGAAATGCCGGCTCATCTCTAATTTGGCGGTAATTGCAATGATTTCTTGGCTGAAAAGAGAGCTGCCGTCATTCACGATTCCCAGCTCTTCCTACATTCCCACGAAAGAGGCTGAAAAGGAGCTGCAGCTTCAGTCCTATCAATGTGCTCAGTCACTGACTATCCCTTCCAAACACTATGAAGTCTATAAGGGAAGAATACTGAATGTTCTTTTGTCATTCACTTGATAAGGGGACGGTGCTACTACTAAGGCCCGAGGACTAATGAATCTCCACTCCATTACCGCTGAATCGGACAGATTGCTCTCCTGGAGAAATGAATTGAGTTTTTTGTATTTGTGAGATCATTCTCCCTCCATTAACTGCTCTTTATCCCGTCTCTTCATCACAGGCAAATCAGGTTAGGCAGCCATGATTAGCTGGGGTGGCCTCCCTTTTTAAAAGGTAATTGGGTTTGGCGGCTCAGCTGATAGTGCCATTAGGACCAATAAAGGCTGGGCTTGGCTCATCGAGTGAAACAGATTCTTCAGCAGCAGATGGCAGATGGAGGGAGAAAGCTCTGATGCATTCAGGATGAAAACAAAGTTTGTGTAACCAAAGTAGTTTGGGGGCATCCTCTGTGTCTATTCCCCGCCCCACACCATCCCCTAATATTTTTATCCCTCCACTGCGGGGCCAGATGATCCATATATGTCTTCGAGGCAGAGAGCCCAGGGGCACCAGCCAGTGGGGGGACATGGATTTATTGACACGGGGACAGGACCCGTAAAATATTTATCCTTTTTTTGTACAAATTGGGAGCTTTGACTAAAGAGTGAATTTAAATTAAGAAATACATCTTTGTAAATAAGGGTACACCGCTGCTGTTATTAAAGGACTGGGAAACCGAAAACTACATCTAAAATCATCATGAAAAGATATGAATTTTATCTTTTTTTCTTTTTTTTTTTTTTTTTTACAACGCAGATTTTTAATCTGGGCCTTTCGTCCACCGCTGACGTTCGCGGAGGGAGTTGGTAACCGCCTGTGCTGTACGCTAATTGCAAAATGATTGGTTTTGTTATTGTGATGATGAATCACTGAAACGGGTTTCACTGAGGCCTCAGGGCTCTGACGTCAGTACAGATCTGTGAAAACGACCTTCCTGACACTGCTTTGCTTAAAAGTCTAGATGATAAAGAAATTCTTTCTTGCATATATACATGTTTATATGCACCTATATTTTAGCAATAATAGGCTCTTAAAGACGTGAGTTCGACCAACAATCGATCGCCCCTGTCTGTATCATCCCCTGTCATCTGGACCAAAGGAAAGGTGAACTTTCCAATTCCGAGAAATCCTGCGAAGCCCCGGGATAACCTTACTGCATCTGGGGCTCTGTCCTGCAGGAAAAGGTGCATTAGTGGTGACAGGCAGGCCGGTGGGGACATGCGCTGACAGGCAGATTTAGATGGCTGGAGGTGGTCATGTGTATTATGTGGCCGGCCTTTGCTGTGACTGTCTCCCTCTTATCTCCTCCAGCGCGAGGGTCCAATCCCCCCCGCTCCTCTTATCTGCACGCTGGACATGGCCTCTTCCCCGTTTTCCCAGAATCTTCCCAGTTTAGCGAAACCGCGGTATTAATAATATGAAAGGTGACTCTGATTCCGTTTTTCTTCATTGCCGACCAACTGCAAAGTTAAAGAAGGCATCTTTATAGTATCATCTTTAAATCACTGGTGGGATTTGATTTCGAGACATCCATAATATGATCAAGTGGGTTTCTGGTGACCTTATCAACCTTGAGGACGGTCATAATTTTTTTTTCCAAAACCAAGCAAACCCTAGTCTCTGAAAGTTCATCACTTATTTCACTTTGCTGGTATGGTTTCTGGGGCTGTTTGTCAGGGAGGTTTCTCTGAGGCAGATGGGCAGAAATAAAAATACAGATTTTTGGTTCCCCTCCCTGTGCTGTTCTTGGAAATTATTCATTATTCAGCGGATTAAAGCCCCTTGGGACGAAACATCCTGGTTTCAAGGTTGTCCTGCAACATCACAACAAAAGTTGAAGCTGAGATTTAGATAGGAACGGAATTCGTGAACAATTCCACCCGATAATCACCACAAACATGGGACTCTCTACCTGTAGTCAACAATCTGCATTAAAACCCCTATCGCCTCTATGTTATTTTTCTTTTAGCTCCTATCTATTTCAGTTCTTTGTTTTTCTGTCATGCCAGCAATACAAGAGATTCCCGCTGATATCAGCTTGTGTGTTTGTGTACGTTAATGCTCTATAGTTTATTGCTTACCCATCTTTTTCTATATTTATATATTCCATTCCAATTCTGTTTGTAAATTCTATATCCCATTCTGTATATAAAATATTTCTTTTTTCTATCCCTCATTCTTCACAATATATTGTACTATATTGTTTATATATCAATCTCATTCTTTGTACATATTCTTCTTTTATTTCATCTCATTCTGTTAATATATTTTATATCCCTCCCATTCTTTATATATGTTTTTCTTTTTATATCCTTATCCCTTTATATCTGTATATGTGTATAATTATACACACTGTATATGAATACACATATTTATATCATTCTCATTCTCTACAGAATGAGAAAGATTCATATATATATATATTTATATACATATCTAATACATATTATTTAATGCGCCTATCTATCTATCTATCTATCTATCTATCTATCTATCTATCTATCTATCTATCTATCTATCTATCTATCTATCTATCTATACATCAGGGCTTGTGTTGTGTTGGCTGACTGTATGCAGTTCACCCCTTTTTCTATTATTAGGAGCATAAAAACACTTTTCAGAGGTATTGTGTTGTGGGTACAGTATTTTATGAAGCAACTGTTGAATCAGTTGGTTTCATCTACCGCCCCTGCAGTCACCCAGCGGGACACAGCATGTGTTAGTTGGACACAAATGTAAAGATGTATGATTTATTGATATCTGAGTTGATGTTTTCTTTCAGTTAATCAACTGTGTATCAGTGTCAGTTTTCAAATCGGCGACATAATCATTTGCTGAGTTTCGCATAAACTTTAGAAACACAGATGAGTTTCAGAATTAGTCTTTGTCGACTGACCTACCATTTATAACTGCTTTATAAAAGTATGGAGGAGATTTAACACTAAATAAAAACTTGATGCGGATGAAATTTTCTGTCAGGATGCAACAAAGGCCAGCTGAGCACATTTAAAATAACACGGAGACAAGGGCAGCAAAATCTAAGAGATGGTTAGGCTGAAAAAGACGAATTCTGTATTGTTTTGACAGGCAGTAATGATTTTGCCGTGAGTTCTCAGCCACCACGCGCTCAGTGATATATCACTGAGCTATAACCAGAGAGTTGCGGTACATTTTCACCTGAGAGCTGCATATTTCCAGCCCTCCTAAATTAAACATGGTATTGCCGGGCACCCGGTAAGTGTCCCTCAAAGAGCAGAAAGGAGGAAGGGTGAGGGTAAAAAGCGTCCAGGTTAAGTTGTTTGAAAGGCCCCGGGTATTAAGAGGCATTTTACACTTAAGAAGTTGGTTTCGCTGGGTTTTCTGTTTCCCCTCCTATTGATTGATGCTCAACTATCAATGCATAATAGAAAAGCACTCAGAGCAAATGCAGGGTTATGGCCTTGGGAGGGAGTAGGCAGACGAGACTGCAGCACCACTGCCGCGCCCCACCCCCTGCTCCAATGCCATTATTGGCCCATAAAGGATCCCTCGGGAAGGCCACGGTGTTCAGATCAGCACACACCAAATACCCAATTAAAAAAGGCTTTAAATTCCCTCCTTTTTCCTGGGCAAAAATCAATCTGAATTCAATCTATTCGGCTAGGATTCCGACAGAGCAGGTAATTGCCTATAATCGGTCAGCTAGGTGACAACAGCTTAAAGGGAAGACATTAATACAATAAGGTATTTGCTTTCAACGCCCGTCCGGGGCCGGGCCTCAGCTGTCGAAAAACAGTTAGAGTGCAGTTTACGTGGCCATCAGACAAAGGCATATATAAAGTTACACAAGTCCTCTTATACTCATCAGCTGATGAGGAGATCCTGGGACACACCAGAGGAACGACACATCCTCAGTGACCCATCCGTCATAAGGCTGCGATAAATGCAGCCAGCGATCGTCTTCATAATAACGGCCGTAGTCTCCTGCATTATTATGGGAATTTGCTCCCCCCGTCACAACAGTTAAATCAGGCAAAGGCCAGCATTAGACGGATAAGATGCTTAACGGGTGAATATTACTGTACATTAATCCCACCTGGCAGAATGTGTTGGGTTTTTTTTGCCGTTGCCTAATGCATGTACTCAGGGGCTGTGTAATTATTTTTTTTTTATCATTATTATTTTAAATTTTTTTTTACTCTCAAACTGTTCCCCAGAAAAAGGGTTTTGTCATTTTCAAGGCATGTCACCGATGTTAATCAAAAGAGAGAGGGCTGCTGGTGAGCGAGAACAGAATGCAGTGCAGTGCTGCTTTAGTTGATTTTCGGAAGATGAGACCCATTAAAGCATCCAATTTAAGTCCTGAAAAAAAGAAACAAGACAAAATTATTCAACAATTCAAACCCTCCCCTAGAAATTATACTGACTTGAATCCAGATCTATAGAACATTTATCAGGAAGTAATGATTGCATAATCATTTTCCCATGATCCAATTCATATTTCCTTATTTATATTTTAATGCCTTTAAAATAATGTTTCCACCTATTTTTGATTAAAACATTCAGTGGTTGTTAGTGCTGCCGCTCATCAAACTGCATAATAAGGCCATATTTTTTATCTGTATCACTGGTAGCTCATCATTTCTTTCATTATCATACATGGAGTATGCGCGAGAATTTAATATGCAACAGAAGTACCTGCAATCCCTGCATGCATTTCCACCTCCAGCCACTAGGGGAGTGTGCACTACTGACACAATAGAGATGTTCAAGTAATGACGTGATATGTCAACATGAAAAACATTGTCCGATGTCAAATAAAATCTTGGCAAAACGCTCAACATCAATACTTTTACAATATGTGATTTTCAGATAATACAAACTTCAGTCAAAATATATACTTTCGGTGAAGTAATAGAATAGAATATTAACAGTGTATAATAGAGTTAATAGAGTCACTTTTAAACGTGACATATTGGCTGGATTTTATACTTACCAAAACTGAAACAATCATTCACACTTAAACTCCAAATATCAGATACTTGAATCATTACACTCGAATACACTCGGAGTTTGTGATATGTCAGTCAGCCTTCATCCCCCCCACATACACATATACCCTCACGCATACACTCACACAGTCACACTTGGCAGAGGCTCCCGTAACGTCCAAGAGAAGGTGACATATGCAGTGACAAATACATTTGCAGAGCAACTCGAGAGGAAGCACAGTGCTACTGAGGCGCAGGAGGCATGTAAACAAAGAGAAGGGAAGGCTGGGAATCAGCTGAAATTTGATTTTTGAAGTGATGTTGCCCGTGCCGTTGACTTTAACTGGAGTCCGCCCGATTGGTAACATGATGTCCTGAGGTCAGCAGGGGTCAAAAGGTCAGTTGCAGAAGGCTGTGATTAATGGATCTCTCAATAAAACGGGAGCTAATATTACCTCTCTCTCTTGCTCTCTCTCGTTTTTTGTGAGTCCGACTTTGCTAAAGTGGAGAGGGAATTCCTCGCAGCAGATATCGCAGGGCAAACAGTTTGGCTCTCAAAGATTACTTTTTGTGATGTGCCCGGGCTTGGAGAGTGGATTTTTAATTGGCCAATCAAAAGGAAACAAAGCAACCAATCTTCCGACATGAAGCAGGGAGCCACTCGCATTTGTTTCATTTCCTGCCAGATCCATCGCTGTTTCAGAATCGTACACACTTTATCAGCGCACTTGATGATGAATATATCAAATGGCTGGCCACTTTGAGAGCTTCAGACTTAGTTGCATTGATAAGCTCAGGGAAAATCTAATTCCCCTACTTTATAGCATAGAATTATCCCTATGGTAAGAAATTAAAAACATGGAACTGGATTAAGAAATCTAATTTAGTGATACTTCTGGTTTTCAGAATATCAGCTTACAGATTCTACAAAATAAGAACAAATCCAATCACCCCATCTACAGGCCAGACTTTCACATAAAGGATGTGTTTATACACTATATGTTCTCTTAAATCAGTGGATTATTTATCAAAATGTGAAATATTAGATATAAGTTACGCCTATAGCCAAGTAGTATGGGGACAGGGTGAGAACTATGTCTTGAATGAAAGGGAAAATCAGTCCATACTGGGAGGGGGAAACATGATTGTGAAGCAGTCGCTGGTTCCCATCAGTCATCGTGAGGCTGTGCAGCTGCTCGTTACTGAAAATGCGCTGCTCCCCGCGTCCTCTTGGTGGCGCATGCCACTCTCTGTTGTCAGGGAGCGCTGACACAGAATGTCCTACACTCTGTCTTAGCATGAGTGACATTTACCTTTCTCGGTGGCATAAATAAATACATTGATGACTAAATGATTGAATACATGAATAAATAAACACTTCGGTCCCTTGATAGGCCTGTCAGGCAAGAACTTAAGTTTATTTTAATGTTAAACATTTCTGAAAGGGTCTAATAAGATGGAAAATACAAACATCCCCCCAAAAAAGAAATAAAAAAAACAGGCTTAGTATAATTTGGGGAGAATCACAATAACCTTTTAAAAATCACATGTATTAAAGCATCACTTCATAGGTATTTTGAGACTCAATTAGTTAACAGGTTGAACGATGTTCAAAAAAAGAGGGCCTGGCGTTGAGGTGATTTGTTTCAAATATAGAGAAATCTTAACAATCACAATAGTGAGGAAAAATAAAGAAACAAATTAATTAATAATTAGGAGTATTTTTTGAGATTGTAATAATTAAAAATAACCTGTTTGTGTGGTAAGAGAAATTGAGAAGTCCATTAGCAAGTAGATCCGTCTTATATCAACGTCTTTACTTATGGTCGAAAAATGTACTTGGCAAGACTTTGGTTTCTAGGTGTGTCAGGAAAACGCACTAACACACATGCATGCATGTACGGCACACACACACACACACAAACACACACACACTTATGTACGCACACACACACGCACATACTTCATCATCTATTAGTTACAAAAAAATAAGAAAAAAAAAACAAAACAAAGCACAGCCCTGAAATGGATACCCACTTCCACAGGAATGTTCAGATTCTACAGAATCACGTTGAAAAAGGCACTGATCTATGTTTCCTTTGATTCTGATCTCTGTTTGATTCTACCTCCTACATTTTTTCAGAACTAGCACCAAAATGTTGTCCTGTTGTGTAACAAACAGATTGTCAACCAGACAATATCTTCAGTTTTTTTTCTGAAGCAAAAAAGCAACCAAAGCAAAAATAATTTGTTCCCCTCACACTTTACACAGAATCACTAAACTGGTAACTCAGTAACATTAATGAGCTTGTTTTGAGTTAGTAAAATTACATTTTCACATACTTGATTGCACTGACTGAATACAGGCTCAGATTGTTCCTTTATCAGATCGATCAATGAAAATGAATGTGTGCATTTTAGAAAATGCGGGATTATTACTTAATGATAACAATATTACAACACATATATGATACATTGTTATTCTATACATAGTAACAGAACAATAAAGTCGTGCTAAATGATTCTGTCTTATATTGAGTGTGATGACATGTAGCAAAACAAGACAAGTTAAATATCCTTTAAGCTGTAAAAGAAACAGAATGCTTTTTTTTAAATGCAAATATATTTAAGAAACATCATGAAAATGTATATTTGGAATTCATGCAGTGAACTGATTTGAGGTGAAATATGTAAACACACAGATATAATGTGACAAGGAGACAAATTATTCTGTTTGAAAAAGAGTAGTTTCCTTCTCTAAAAATGAATTATCTAAGCTCAAACATTCAGGCAAACGATTATAAGCTTTAATTACCTTTGTAATTACACCTCAATCACATTTGAAAAAATACACAGTGTTGAAATCTGTGCAAAATTGTAACTTTGAACATTTTTATTGATGAACATATTAAATGTTTCATACAATGACTCAGTTAACTGGAAGACAGGGACACACTCATATCACATATCTGCTTGATACGGACCCAAATAGCCAGATCCGGTATCTGCCATTCTGTTCAGTCCAGTTCTGCAATATGATGAAATTAATAATTCTATATTAGATATTACGTTTATATTAGTTAAAAAAAAAGTGTTTATTTTATTTTCTATGTTCTAAAACTGTATGTTTAATTCTGGTCCAACTGGCGATGCTTACAATTGGACTTTTGATTTGGGTAGTTTATAAAATGCTACTGTTGTTAGAAATGCACAATTCTACACAAATTTATTTAAATTTATATTTGTGTGTTTTTTTTTATTTTGGAAAAGAATAAAATAAAAAGCAAAGTTCAGCCTCAAGTCAGGTGATGATGTGTGAGATTGGGACAGATTGGTACAGAGGACTGGCTATCGGTTTACTGGAACACTTAAGTTAAGGGCTTTTATTTCACTTACCTTAAGTGGTATACATTAGGTCACATTTTATCTAAGTACAGAAAAAAATGTGTGTGTGTGTGAGAGAGAGAGAGAGAGAGAGAGAGAGATAAAGAGAGGACGAGTGTGTGTGTGTGTGCGCGTGTGTGTGTGTGTGTGTGTGTGTGTGTGTGTGTGTGTGTGTGTGTGTGTGTGTGTGTGTGTGTGTGTGTGTGTGTGTCCCTATAACTCTAACACAGAAGAGAAAAAAAAAAAAAAAAAAAAAAAAAAGTGTGAGAAATAGATATGTCCTTTCTGTGGATTTTTATAATA
>CAAKHD010000302.1:3217-15697 GCA_901007705.1 Fistularia tabacaria | reverse complement strand
AAATTTTAATATAAAAAAAATGATTTTTTAAATACTTGTTAAAAATCCTCCACTTAATAAATAAAAGAACGGGGTGGGGGGGTGGGGGGGGGGGGGGGGTGACATGGGTTCAGTTGTGCGTGCATGTGTGTATCTATATTTGTGTGTGTGTGTGTGTGTGTGTGTGTGTGTGTGTGTGGCGTGTGTGCATAGGGGTCGACTTGGGTAAGGTGGGGAGGGAGAGTAGGGAGTGGGGAGCGGTAAATGTGCGGATAAATTCAAGTCCGTTCATAGTATCTGACAGAAGACCAATAAAGGCCATGTGCACCTTTTTTTTTTCTTTTTACATAGCCTGCCATGATTTCTTTGTAAGTATTCATCGTATAAAATACAGAGTGCCCATCGACTCGCGTGTGAAAACTGCTTTCTTGAATTGTCACCTTGACAGATGGGGAGTTATAAGGACAACAAAACAAGAAAGGGTGCAGAGCGTAAAAATCCCTCTGGCTTAGTGCCCCCCCCCCCCTCCCCGAGAACGGGAAATAGAAAAAGAAAGGTCCCCTCAAAGATTTACTGATGCTATAAGGAATGCTTTTAGTGATTGACGTCGAGGTTAAGTGTGTGAGGGGATGTGTGTGCGTGTGTGTGTGAGGTTGTTGGTGAATGTTTGTGTGTGTGTGTGTGTGTGTGTGTGTGTGTGTGTGTGTGTGTGTGTGTGTGTGTGTGTGTTGGGGTGAAGGCAAGGCTGCAGCAGCCCAACCCACATCAGGGCAAAATGTAACGGAATACAGAGGGGGGAGGAGGAGGAGGAGGAGGAGGCAGGTTCACAAGTGAGAGAAGGTGAAAAAAGAGAAGGGGGAGATGGTAGCAACCATCGCAATTAGTACACTGGAGGGAGGGCAGGTGAGCTGGGGGCCAACATGGGGTGGGGGGCAGAGGGCGTTTTACAGGTACTCTGGTGAAGGGGAGGCGTGGCTCAAAGAAAGCACTCCAATGGAAACCAACAAGATCTTGTTTTAAACTTTTCATTTGTTTGTATGTTTTTTTTTTTGTTTGTTTTTCTCTTTACGTCTGAAGCTCCCCTAACCTTTATATCATAGAGGTGGTTGGCCATGATTCTACTCCAACACTACATTGCATACTTTTGTGTCCATTCCCGAGCTATTTTGTTGTACCTGTAAGCAAGCAGAGACAGAGAGAGAGATTTAGCTGCTTGGACGTGAAATGACAAACACATATTTTAAGAAAAAGGTCGGAAGAAGTGGCAACGGCGCCACCTCCATTAATCTCATGTCCTCATCACTTTAACGTTTCTCCCCGGTGCAGCAGCGGAGGCCAGACGGCTGCTGCTCCACAGGAGCTCGCCAGTTCTGCAATCTTGTGCCCAAAGCCAGCAGGTCAGGGTTTTTTTTTTTTTTTCCTCCCCCTCGCTCTTGTCACTGCAGCAAATTGCCAGAAATCACTGCAGCTGGCCATCAGTGCCAGAAATAACACAGCCTCAGCAAAGATACTGTATGTAGCAAGCAAAAGGAAATGGTAGCTCTTTATCGGAAACGGTGTTTATTCGACTGTCCTGGGGCACGTGGGAATGTGGGTTTGTGCCACAACTTGTCAGCAAGTCAATTAAACGCAGTACCAATGGTGGCCGACTGCTTTCTTATGGCTTTTAGGATGACGACATGACAGTTTGAATCCCCGTGCATTTAATTTTACGAGATGCCGGCAGAGGCGACCGGAAATCGAATGTCCGACTTTTGGCAACAATTAACAGGTGGAGGTGGATGAACTCCACTGAATGGAAGAATAATGATTCTAGTATGATGTCAGAGGCAGGAGGGGCAACACTGCATGAATACTTTCATCATTAGGATTGTTCTGTGTTACAAACAACGAACCGTTTCGAGGGTTGAGTGCACAAAATGGATGTCTTTACTCTTCCCAACGATTTCCTTTTGCGTTCTGTGCTTGACAGTATTGTGGGAAGACGGCGCTGACATCCACCGAGAGCACGGCTCACTCTTATTTGCATTGTTTCTCAAAAAACAAAACCCCCGGGACACGTGAAGCACGGAGACGACATCACAACAAACCCAAACAAGGCACAAAACAACGTGCAGCATGTGACGTACTTTTCCCTGTCCGTCTTGTAGATGCGGGCGATCTCGGGTACTAAGGGGTCATCCGGGTTTGGGTCACACAGCAGAGAGCAGATTGACAGGAGAACTGGAAGGAACATGGGGGGGGGGGGGACAGGCTTTCATGAAGAAACTCGCTTTTGCATCTGAGATGTCGGTTTTCGCCCTGTTTGTAGGAGGATCTACCTTTGGAGATGGTGAGGGCTGGAGACCACTGTGATCGCAGGATGTCAAGACAAATGCTGCCGTTGCTGTTGATATTTGGGTGGTAGATTCTTGTGGTAAATGCAACCTTAGCAGAAGAAATGAAGGGGGGGGGTCAGAGAAACAGGAAATCGAATGATGTAAAGCTGCGGCGTGCTTTCGCAGGGGTCGGGCCGTTCTGTTGGCGGCTGCCGCCTTGTGTGCCTGGTTTACCTTTGGTGGTTTAAAGGGGTAGTCTGTGGGGAAGTGTATGGTCAAGAAGAAAACCCCGCTCTGGTAAGGACTGTCATTCTAAAGCACAGAAAAAGATTCATTAAATCGTGATTGCATTACGGCCGCACAGTGGAGTCTTCACGTGAAAGATAAAAGAAGAAAATGCAATGAGAGAATACTTACAGGTCCCATTATTGTGGCTTGCCAGTGAAACACTGAAACAGAAACCAGAACAGACTTTGAGCAAACCTGCTTTGTACAACATGAACTGAGGACACTGTCAAAAAAAGAGGCTCAACTCATGATATTGGTCATTTGATTCATCATGCAACTGTCTGGATGTTCAGAATAGCTCGGCACACCTAACAATACTAAAGCCCGCGTAAAAGTGAAACCGTCACGCTACTTTTAAACAACAACTTCCTTCAGCGGCATATTAACATACATACATATATATGTGTGCACACACATATATATATTTATATATTTGATTTCAAGATAGTAGGATGCAACATGCAGTAAATCTCACAGACCTAGCAGGACCTGTAACGCAGAGTAAACATTTACAGTGCACACAGCACGTGGACGGAGGGCAGCGATGGAGACGCTGCACCTGTCGGCACGGTCGAGATTTTTTCCCGGTCCGACACAAGCAATTCTTCACACACATTGTGTTGGGTGTGAGACTGACCTTTTCCCAGGACCCCCCTGTACAGGCGAACGCTAGCTCTGCCTATCCTGTTGCGTTGCCAGCAGATTCCCCCCCCCCGCCCCCCAGAAAGTGTCTTAAATTGTTAAAAACAAGAAGCGTTGCGCTGAATTTGCTTGAAGTAGTTTCATAAGTGCAGTTTGCTTACAACAATAAGAGGAGCGAGGGGGGACAAAGGCACAGCTGTGTGTTTGCTAACCCCAAGGTGGATGTTTTTAGGTGGCCTATATGAACACCAGGAGTCATTTATAGTTGCAAACCGCAGTGAGCGGCAGAGTGGTGAGTTTGTGCGCGCAGACCAAAACAAACATGTTGCCTCTTTACTGCACTCCTCTGATTACAAGTGTAACTTCATTGAGGCAAAATTCCCTTCACTTTACATCTTCGTATATCTGCTGGAGGACATCAGTGCGGTACGAGATGTAGACTGCCAAGAACTTGTTAACAGTCTGATTTCTCTCCGAACATGAAATAAGGCAACGGATACACTCTCTGATTCCCAGCATTTGGCCAGTCGGCCGAACACTGGCTCTACTCTCCTTTCAAACAAACTTTTGAAAAAGTTCCTGGAAAAAAAAAAAATGAATTGCCACGCTCCCAAAAAACAAACATGCTTTAGTTATTTGAAAACATCTGCTTTTGGGGACAAAAAAAAACAAAACAAAAACAACCCGAAACCAAAAACCTGTTAAGTAACACTGTTCCCTCCCGTCCCCATTGTCCCGCGGCTTATCCAGGGCAGGGTTGTAGAGGCAGCGGGCTGAGTAGGTCATCCCAGGTGTCTTCGGTCCCACTGCTCCATTCTAACTCATCCAGGGGGACCCCAAGGCGTTCCCGGGCCAGACAGGATATATAATCCGTCTAGCGTGCTCTGGGTCAACCACAGGGCGTAATACCAGATGCTCAACCCCCTTCTCAAACCTCAACGGACTAATGCAGCGTCTGCATCACGGATCCACCTGTCAAACTCACGCTACGTCTTTCCCTCACTTTTGAAGAAGACCCCAAGACACGAACATTCGGCACCGGGGTCGACAGGGCCGCAACGTCCGGGCAAGGCAGCTAAGTGGACCGGGGGTTCCCAAAATGGGACACCCTGTCCGTGCAGATCACAACCAAAGGGTGACAAAAGGGCAGTCACCCATCGGCAACGTGGGCGAGAGTTATCTCTGGAGATAAACATTATCTGGATTGAAAAGCAAGAGCAATTCCAATCACTTATAACATTTGCAACACACACAATAACTCAAAGAGGATGTGCTGCTGTGGTCAGAGCGACCACAGAGCCTCCACTTCTGCTAAAGGAATCGGAGGGATGAGATTGTACTTCCTTCTTGCACGCTGAATACTCTTAATCACCAGATGAGTAAATCTGGCGATTAAGAGCATGGAAATCTCATATACAATGATAATGAAGAAAATGATTTTAGGTTTCATCAATAAAACCCATGAGGTCGAGGCATTAGGGGAAAAAGAAAAATCATCATGGTATAAAAAGGCTCTTTAATAGTGATACATCACTGCAACTTTGATTGATTTCTTGCTAATTACCAGCAAATCCGAAGCTATTTTTCAAGTTGGTCTTCTTTGGTAACCTTCTGCGGATTTACTCACTTTGTTTTGAGAACAACTGCATTTGCCAAGGGAGGACATGCTTCTGTGTATCGCAACGTCCAGTTTACAAAATGTTGCACACGATAATGAAAGGCCTTGACTAAATCACAAGACACATTTCACAGCAGGTTCACAGCCTCAGTAGTTTTGCGGAGCAGCGTAAAGCCTCTGGTGACAGTAACATCTCAACCACACCGTGCCCGTGCATTCAAAAGTGCACGTTTCAAACTTAGCACTACAGTTCTCCTAACTGTGATTGATCGCATTACCATAACCAGCGATCTGAGCCAGTGGCCGCCGAGGTGGTGTTTAAATGTCCTGGCGAACAGTCGGTGCCGCACGAACACCGATTGAACACAGAGACGGGGAAGTCAGGAGGACAGGACGTGGGAGCATGGACTGAATTTGCAAATATGAATCATAATGTTGTGCTTTTCGAAACTAAAAACTCGACACGACAATTCACTTTCAAAAATCACTCCAGAACCCGAAGCTCCCTCTGCCAAGTTACTAACTGACAGTTTCTGCATGGAAACAGGCAGGGGGCAGGAGTGATAAGGCCGGCAGAACCCGGAACGTCCGTGGCCAACCGGCTGTGTGAATTAATGAATACAACTTTGGGTGATCATGTGAACTGTACTTCTGCTTCCACTGACAAGTCCAGTGGAGTCAGCAAGCCCTCGGCGTGGCCCAGGTCACCAGCGCGTTGACACTACTAGCAATACGGCCCAACACGGCCCGGAGCACCTCAGAACGTGGTGGAGGTGGTCTGATGCTGACGCGTCTCCAGGTGCACTCAAATCACACAGTGACTGAGCTCTGGTTAGGACAGCAATTGGGTGGGAAATCAGGAGGGGAATATTCTTGCTTTTACCAAATAGCAACACTCAGGCTGACCTCAAAAGATAAACAGCTGCTTTTGTTTCCTTTGTAGAATAATCACTGTTTACAAAAACACAACATGAACACTTGTCAGAACTATGCAGAGGAAAAAGACCATCGTGTCCAGAAAAGGGGGCTTCAACTCAGGTACTCAGCTAGATGTTGTGCATTTGTCTTCTGACTGTTAACTTAAGACTGTTTACTTCAAGTGAATTAGGTTATATCTTGGCATAGATCATCAAATCACAAATGATGACGCTCTGCAGGCTGAGACACACCCCTCACACACAGATCCTGCATCCAATAGAGATGTCCTGTATGAACATCCCAGAATGCAGGAGAACCCCCAGCGGCAGGTGTATTGCACTGCGTTGTGTGTCAGCAGCCTACAACGTGGAACATCAATTATACATGCGCATTAGCCAGGCTAATGGCTAATGTACGTTTATATACAATGCAGGTTCTTGATGGAAGAATTTATGTACCCGCAATGCATTAGCGAGACTTATTAAGTATTTTTAAGTAATATTTTCCTTTTTGGAGTTGTTTTATGGTTTGGTCCATAGCTGTGTGGATTTGTCAGCCGGATAAACTAAGGTTGCTATATCCATAAATCAAACCTGGGGAATCCAAACCTGTCCACCAACGCGCTGTAGAATCAGTGCGTTTGACCACCATCCGCATGCATGAGTCGGACTTAATGCTAAGGCTAACAGCTTACGTCAGCTCTTCTCCGGACTGAATGCATCGGCTGGGTGTTTTTACACGGCGGTGGTGCGGTCAGCTCGTTCAGTTTTTACGAGTACCACGCTGACTTTTCACACTTCCAACTTCAAGTCATCCCAAAACGTTAAGACATTCCCAGCTGCTTTTGTTTGCTTGTATCTTCTCTTCCCCACTCGTGGTTTGCACCCTCCTCTCCTCTGGGTTGCAGCCACTGCAGCACGTCCCTGCTTCTTACATCCATAAAAATCCCACAATCATCAGTTATTTACTGTAAAACTTATTTTATTCTTGTCCCGGAAGAATACATTTACACCCTCATGAAATCACAAGGCCTTTAAAGTGCCTAGGTTACTTAAAGACATTCTGTACGGAGCACCGCAGCCATTAACTTCATAAGTTGGTTCACCGATATGTCACTTTAAAACATCATAAATATCCACAATTGTGAAATGAACACAAAACTGTTTTGTCATTTTTCTTCAAAATGACAAAAAACTTTAAGTATTGCAATTGTTATACAAAGTGGTTTGTGTCTGAAAGGAAAAAGACATTTTCGCATTGTTTAAGAGGAAGCAATACCTAATGTGCTACACTCAGCAGTGCAATATATATTTGGCAAATCTCAGAACATGTCTATTTCCTGGGCCTTACACACAAGTTATTGTACTTGTTAGGGCTCCGTGTTAACAAATGTGTGGTAACTTGATCCCTCATCAATAATCGTTCTGGTCTCCGCACAGCGTCAGAACAATGTTCTCTTTACACGTCATAATTATGATTGGCAGGGTTTGGTCGTTATAAAAGGATCAAGAATCCATTTGAGGTGATGTCATCCCATGTCGCCAGCAAAAATTGTCAATGATTACAACCGCCGCCCTCATTTACATCAGACCGTGCGCTGGTGATCTCGAGTTCCCCCGGCTCACTATACAGTTCACAGACATGACTCACAACACATAGTGACTGTGACAAGTCGCGTTCAGATAATGCAAACACATCCCTGTTAATATTTAGGTTATTTGTGTTTTTCTACCACAAGGTTTGACGAGGGGAACGAAAGCCCTGGGAAACCGATTGAATAGCCCACATTTTTGCTTTGATATGAAAATGCAAATCACACTCGACTTGTTTACATATTTCTTACAATGCCATGCATTCAGAGAATCGAATCGTCATGTCGCTTCAAAACATATGTAAAGCTAAAGTGGCTGCCGAAACAAAATGACCTGACCATTATTACCAACTGAATTCTTTACTCGCTGGAAAACAAAATTTCAAATATTCTGATGGCAGTTCAACTCCCTGGGTGTTTAAACAGGTGGGTTCATCTTTGAAGGCAGAAACCCAATTTACATTTTGGTGTCGTCCATGTTTCCTCCCACCAGGCTGCCGGGAGCTCCTAGTTAAACGGCTCCTGATGCAAAAAGTACTGAAAAAGACTCATCAGATCTTAAAGATAAAAAACCTGCCAAGGACAAGGAAAGATATACAACTTTATCGAACATGCCAGACCCTTCCAGCAGTAACTTAAAAACAAAACAACGCACCTAAAATAATTGGCAACAAATAATAGCCATAATGATGCAAATGATGCATCATCAGCTATGTATAAAACACATCTTTGTGTCTGTCCTCAATGATACACATAAAAGCGAGTCGAGTGTGAGGCTGCGGCAGCTCTCATTATCTCCTGCACATTCATCCGAGGGTCTTCACTGCTTTGCATAGATATCTGAAAACAACTATTCCGACCGATATTGCAACTGTGATATGATTAACACCATAAGAGTGAACCATTACGTCTGTATCATGGTTTTTACTTTAAATGGAAAAACACTGAAATCATTATTTTGGCAGGGGGTCTTTGCAAATAACATATGTGAAGCTGAGGCATATTTCACCTTTCAAAACTATGGCACCGTCATGTGATTTGAAAATTACAACAGGCCAGATCTCAATCTGATTTAAAACCCAGTTCATTGTGCAGCCCTGTTCATCAGGGTAACGGCAAGAATCTGATTGAGCTTGTCATTTGGCACGTTTTTATGGTTGTTCCTCCAGGACTTATCCAGCGTGCTGTTTGTGTTTCTAAATAAGACTGACACAGAATCAGCTTAAGTGAGACTATTGGGCCATTTCAGCCATGGTTAATGGACATTTTCCAAGCGGAGCACACTGCCATGAGTTATACATGGATCACATGGAAGATACTTATTCTTCCAGGTCAATATATGTCTAAATGCCATAGCACATAAGATGTGGATTTGAAAGAGCTAATCCTTTTTATTCAGTACAAAAATAGTGCAGTAATATTAATTAGTATATACTTCATTCACTGACTAAGCGCACTCAAGCTACATCTTTAGCACCATCATTTCGAAGAGTTCGGACAACCTGGAATGTGTCATTTGTATGAATGTTGGTTTGGGACGGTTTAAAAACATGTGTATTTATTGCGTTCTCACGAGCTACTGAACATTCCTTAGCAAGCCGATGAGATACCAAACCTATATTTCAGTAGGAACTTACAACTGCCTCTCATTTTAGTATCATTGCCCTCTTCAGGTCAAGAGGACATCAAACCAAATGAATTGATCATTTCACAAACATCTAACTTTGGGGAACGCTCGAGATTTACTTTGGAATAAACAATAGAATATGCTCTAAACCACGTCACGAAGTACACATGACCTTGGCTTCCACATTTGAAAATACTGGATGTTTTTGATGACGTCTGTGACCAGTTACTATTTCAAATACATAGGTATTGTTGAGTTCCCCGATCCTTGTGATGTCTAATATTTTAGCGATTTTCTAATATTTTGGCCATCAAATGGGCAGAATATTGGAAACAACTTAATGAATCATTCTAGGAGTGAAACAGCCAGCACCACTGCTCAGCCAAAAACTGCTTTTCTGACAACCAAAACAGAGAAATGTCTGCCTCATCAAAGTGCAATTCATATCGGGGTTGTTGTTCTGGCTTGTGTTAAATAACACAGGTGTGGATACTGACATGACTGGGGGAGGGGATCTGTGTGCAATTCATCCTGGATTTCATGAAGACACTAACCAGCAGAGAATACCTCATTTGCACGGACAGAAAACAAAAGCAAGTAGATTGGAGCAATGCTGTTCCGGAATATTAGTTATAAACTAGTATGGTCACAAGAGCCCACGTAGTCCGGTCCAGTCTCTGTGGTACCTTGAGTTACTAGATCCCAAGTTTGGTACAATTTATCAGAGCTGGCACATGAAAGTCCAAACTCTTTCGTGGTAATTGAATTTTCACGGTCCAAGTTCCAGAATTCAGGCTTGCAACCTCACCATAAAATGTATTAAGTAGCAGACAAGGCTTTGTTGACATCAGCCGACGTTAAAACATCTCACATCAATCCGACTGTGAGTTGCTGCCAGGACAGAGCGGTGGTCGGGATGGTGAACTTACTGTCATCTCCTACTGGTCCTGCAGAACACTGGGCTGGTGGGTCACGTGCCAAGTCGTTCAATTCCTGAGATTTAAACAAAACGACATGTCATTCGGAGAACCAAGTCAATGGCATAACATGACAAACACGCGTGGAGCTGCATCTTTGCCATCCCTTCTGCACCAGGTGGGAAGGTAAAAAGGCCCTCGCAGTTGTCAAGGAGTCTGCCTGCAGGTGCAACGATTTGTGAACAATTTCACACTCCCACAATACAGTAGCACCGACACATGTTTTGCCTGGACTATTTATGCTGGTGAGATGGAGCCAATAGTACATGTGACAACGACTAAAGGAAGATCCAGCGGCCGGAGCAGGACCGTGGTGTGCTGGCAGAGATAGCTTTTGTTGGGATGTAGCGCAGCCGACGCTAGCTTGGCTCGGATGCTAGCCTGATTGGGCTCGGCGGCAGCAAAGCGAGGGGAGGAAAAAATAACTCAAAAAAAAAACGAGCGACCACATTATATCAGGGGATAACTTTACAGTAGATGGATATTTTTGGGAGACAAAACACGGCATTCGGGAAGCTCGACGCGATAAAAGTGTGTGACAAAGCCGCGGCGCTTGCTGCTGCTGCTGCTGCTAGCAACATGACATCAAAAGGTGAACAACGCGTGGGGCCTGTCGTGGAACAGCGATGCCGCTTCACAACAAGCAGCTTCAAACACACACACAAACACACAAACACACACACTCGAGCAATAACACGCTGATTCTATAATGATATCCGGATCTGCCTGTGCGTTGGGAAAACAATGTACGAGCCGCCTTAACCCCGCAGTCCGGCCGCGATTACATCCGCTGTCACGTCGTGGGCTTGGGGGCTGAGATTGAGGCGAGACCTCGCCTCTGCCCGTGGTTGTTTTCAAAAAGCCCCACGATTCCGGTGTGACTCGCGAGACACTCGCTACCATTTAAAAAAAAAAAAAAAAAAATTAAGCTAGCGCTAGCCGCTAAGAGGATAACACAACGCTAACTGTCAAATCTGGGAGCGAGCGAGGCAACCTCGAGTTAGTGTTGAAAAACTAAAAAATATATTCCGGTAGTTATTTTCTGAAAGTGCTAAGGAGATGACTGGTGCCAGAAACACACATTTCCACGAGAGAGAGTCGCCACATCGTTCGTGTATTTAACGTTAGCTAGCCCGATCACACAAGAGCCTTTAGCTTATCCGAGTTAGCAAGCTACCGGGTCAGATAACGTTAGCCGCAAAATAGCCAAGGTTAACACTGTACTCGTTTAGTCCCCTCGTAAGCACAATACTGCCCGTAAGACATGATACGCTGTCCGGTTGGCCTGGCTACATTGGCGGCGAACTAACGGGGCGCAAACGGGGAAGCACAAATGGTTATTTCGGTGTCAACGGTGGAGCTGGCCAATTTGAAGCAACACTGGTGAACACAGAAAAGCGGCGCATTGCTCCCACTGTCGTCTCTCGCTACAGAGACCGTTAGCTGGGTGGTGAAGCCCCGGCCCGTTACTTAACATACAGCCTGATTTTAATCTCACAATAACTAACCCAGCGGTCAGGCTTGAAGTGGTCAGCTCTAAAATCCAAATCTCCAAGTCAACTGCGAAACCCGGGGCCTCGTCGTTCACTTCCTCACCTTGTGAATTCTTTTCAGAGCCATTGTTGTGCTAGCGCTTCTGTCAGGGAAAACGTGCGATTAAAATGGCGATGGATATCACTGTCCGTTGATAATTCAACGATTCGCTTATCATAGAATACCGTTACAGTACACTCGAGTTACTGATCGCTACTAGAAGGGGCCACCGATAGGATTTCGAGTCGAAATGGGAATATAGAAGGGGTAGAACCGCGGTCCTTCCTCCTACTGCAGCGGCTACCAAATCACTGCGGCCGATGATCCGTCAGCAGCAACAGCTACAACGCTTCCTGTTTAGGCCCCTTCACAATAAAACACCGTGTCCACTGATGTGATGTGACTAAAACGACTTTACGCAATCCTCGCCTTATCGGAGGCGTGTACACTGTCGGCAAACAAATAAAAATGCAATTAAACCTGCTGTCATGCGAGATTATAAGTGACAGGTGACTCCACGGATCGATTTTACCGGTACGCCACCAGCCTTCCTTTGCTAGCTGATTCATCGCGACTATATGGAAATCACGTAGCAAAGTGTTTCATTTAAAACAATTCGATAAACCAAGAGCTGGTGCTGTGTTTATTTATCGATTTCCGCACGGATGCGAGAATCCGCGTCTTCGCTGCACCGTCCCGTTTTCATGTTAGCTTAGATTTTATTTTGAAGGCCGGACGCCTGGCACCGGAAACCCCATTGTTGAACGCATCTCCCACTGCGTTGCCGCTAGGAAAAAAAACAAAAAAAAAACCTTCCGCCGACATGCGCATATAAGGGCTCCCGGTGCACGTTAGCTGCGACCTGCACTCGCATCCTTCGGGCTCCCGGTCCTGCGTGCCCCCCCCCCCCCCCAACAAAAAAAAACAACCCCCCCCCCCTCCAAGCGGGAGGCCGGGGGGGGGGGCGGGGGGGGGCCCCTCCTTGCTGA
>CAAKHD010000301.1:21964-43169 GCA_901007705.1 Fistularia tabacaria | reverse complement strand
GCCCCTGGGGGTGAAGCCGTGCATCTTCGGTGTTGTTGTTGTTTTTTTTTGGTTGTGGGGGGGGGGGGGGGGGGGGGGGGGGGGGGGGGGGGCGAAGAAGAGCTGCTCTTCATCTCCAGCTGACGTTTATTTGATACGTGACACACTGTGTGTGTGTGTGTGCGTGTGCGTGAAGCAGCACCCGATCGACAGACAAGCTCCATTTAAAAACTTGGTAAACACTTATTGATCCGTAATTGTCTCTCAACTTTTGATTAGTCGGTCAAGCGAGCGGCCAATGCCTGCTAGTTCCAAGCATTAGCCCCAAACAGCTTAAGGACGGTTTTACGTCTCTGTATGTGGCCCTGTGGTTGGTCCACGCCTCTCGTCCAGTGACAGCTGAGATAGGCTCCAGCACCCCTGGAGTGGTGGATAAGTGGTTCAGATGAATCAGTGAATGAATGAATGAATATTCTCACCCTTGACTTTTGTCCCAATTAGCAAAAAGTGCGGAGTTTGGTGTCTAATTTTTTGCTTTATTTGGACCAAACCTCCCGAGTTTTCTCTTGAAGAAAATATGTGCAGAGCAGAAACAGAAAAATTCCGGGGTTTTTTTTGTGTGTTTTTTTTCTGGTTCTCTGTGGGGTTCCTCTCCAGACCCATGGAGAACCAGAAAAAAACCTAGAATTTTTCGGATTCTGGTCTGAGTTTCCATGGCAAGAAAAAATGATGGAACCTCAGACCAGAATCAGAAAAAATAAAAATAAAATACATTGTGATTTTTTCATTTTTCAGAAATCGTAAGAATGAATGCTGGTGTTTGCAAGCGCGGGATCCGTCACGGGTTTCCGATGATTTCACGGCTGGAGCAGATAAGCTCTTTCCTCATCTGGTCCTCCACATCTCATCCCATCTCCATGCGTTTCCGTGGCGACGCGGTTCCCTCTCTGAAAAATCAAACCGACATCGTCTCCCGTCCCCCTTCTTTAAGCCTCCCCGTCGGTCGTAGGGGCTTGGAATCGGATGGGATAACGGAGGCGGGTGGAGGAGGTTGGTTGTGGAGAAGGTGGAGGAGATGAGGAGGGGTTCGGAGTGAGCAGAAGCTCTCCGACTGGAAGCCATAATTGGAGGTTGGTGATGTGAAGAGCCTCAGCGGCGGCAGATGTTTGCGTAGGGGGACGGGGCCAGGGGTTAATCCTCCACCCGCCGGTTCTTCGGCGGGAAAACAGTTGAGTCGGTTGCCTCCGTGAAGTTGAGAACTTCAGGTGGAACCCATGTTCTTCAGGTCTCCAGGCATCTGGAGGACTCTGACGTCTGGTTTCGACCTCGCAGAAGGATTAGAAACATCGGGAAGACATTTTTGAACATGTTAATTTATTGTTTCATTTAATTATTTTTATTTTTTATTTTTTAGATTTTCAGATTATTATTTTGGTCTTACTTTTATATATTATTATCATTATTATTATTATTATTATTATTATTATTCATTTTTATTTTTTATAGTATTATATTATTGGTTCATTTTTATTTTTTATATTATTTTCTGTCTCTTGTTTTCCTTATATTTTGATGTATTATTATTATTATTATTATTATCCTTTATTTTCATTTTAATAGTATTATATTGTTGTTTTATTTTTATCTTTTATATTAATACACTATTGTTTTATTTTTATATATTATTATTATTCCAAAAAATACCTATGTATTTTTGATCACCATGCCGCCCTCGAGGTGTTGTTTTTCTGGGTAAAGGATAAAGTTTGACTGCCTGGGGCAACTGGAGGCCCCCGGCCGTGTCGCCAGAACCCCCGGTCAACATGGCAGCAGCGGCGGAACAGGCCGGAACAAAACACCAATTAATTCCGATAATAAAAATAATCCCAACCCCCCCGAGGCGGCTTTGAAACGCACATTTTTAGTGCCGCAAGCGATAAGACGCTAAGAATAGCAAAGCCATCGATGTTTTTTTTATATCAGTTTTAATTAAAGCGGAGGAGCTAACGAACATCCAGGGCCTCCAGGGGGTGCCGCTTTCTTTTTTTTGTTGTTTTTCCACCTGCTTTGTTTGCACTTCCTGTTTCCTCCCTCTATTGACCCAGACATCGGGACAACACGCTCCTCTTGTCTCAATTGCCTGCGGCCCGGTGCAGAGTTATTGTACCGTTACCGTGGCGACAACAGCGCCTCCTCATCCTCGCCGTCAGACAATTACAATCAACATTAGCGCCGCGGGTTATCGACGGTTATCAATCGGCGCCGACGCTAGCGGAAAACTGGCCCTTTATGGCGAAGCGGCTGCGGGCCTCCCGGCAGACGCCAAGCGCGGATGAATGTTTACGGTTATTCGCTAGGCGACCGGCGCCGGGCGTCTATTATTTGGAGACTTTGCCGAGGAGATCCTGCGGAGATTAAATTGACTCCGAACGGGGAGTTTTTTACATTTCTATCATCTTCCAGGTGCTTGCGTGTGTGCGTGTTATCATAGCATACAGGAGTCAGATATTAGTGGAGACACTATTGGAGTGCGGGTCGCGACCCCTGAGGGGAGGGGGCAGGGCTTAGCCTCCGGGATGCATCCCATCTAGCTTCAAAACAGGGTCTAATTTATCTTTTGCCATGGAGACCAGGCCCTGGTATAGCTTTCACACAATGATGCTGCTGATGATAATGATGCTAATGATGATGATGATGTCTGTTTCAACTTAAACTCCAGTGGTAATCATCAGTAATAATAAAGTTTTTTTTGTTTTTTCTTAGTTGTTTTTTTTGGTTTTGATTTACCAATCGCTTCGGAAATGGGAGTGAACTGATTATTTTCCTCCCGCGCTCCGTCGTCCTGGTGATGAGAGAGTGCTCCTGGCCAAATTCAAATTAGATTTGTAATTTTGTTTGGGTATTTCAGGTTGGGTTTTTTTCATATTTTCCGCGAAAAGAAGAAAATAAAGGATAATTGGAGAAAATAAACGGCGGGGAAAAGGAAATCAGAAAATATGAGAATGACAACGATGGAAAGTTTGCAATGTGAGCAGAACAAGCAGTCATGGCAGATTCTGCCCCTCGCTGGTCACCTGGACACGACAATAATGCTAATCCAGTCATGTATAATATGATGCTATATTCGAATAAAGACCAATCGCTGCCCGTTCTGATTACGTGTGCTGTCTTCATCTGTTTTCTTTTCCATGCTAATCCAGCTAAGTTACACTTAGTCACACTAAAATCGGGTGAAGACAAACACCATTGGTTCTGAGATTCTGCTCGGTTCTACCGACTGAGTGAGGTGTTCAAAGACTATCTGACAACAAGAGCATCAACCGTCAGACTTGGAGATATCCAAGATATTCTTTTTGTTTGGACCAACTGCTTGAGGCCTTCAAAAACTGTCTGAAAAACGAGTGTGAGCTGCCGGATTTGATTTTTTGGGTCATTGTCATCTAAGTTCGCTTTTAGCACGATGCTATGGACGGATTTGCACGAACCGCTATCTCTTCTTAAACTCTGCAGCTGTTCTACCCGCTGAGAGAGGCGTTCAAAGACTGTCCGACTTGATAGTTTGTGTCGTCTTATTTTTCTCCCCCCTGCTGGTCACCTTTCATGATGCTGCACGCTAAACAAACCACTGTTACCTGTGAGGTCCTAGCTGTTTCTACCAACCAAGTGAGGCGTTCGAAGACAATCTGAAAAAAGAGTGTGAGCTGTCAGACTTGATCGTTTGCGCCGCCTTTGTCAGATTTTTCTGCCCCCTGCTGGTCACCCAGAGTACTCTAATGGTCAATCTTACACCCACAATGCTACACGCTAACCCCCTACAGGCACAGTGTGGCATTCAAAAACTGTCTGAAAATAGAGCGACTGCCGCCAAATTAGCTGTTACCAAGGTGGTTATTCCCTGCGTCGCCCGCACGCGTTGAGGTATTTTATTTCCACGCTAGCCAGTCCAATTAGCCCCGCTGCGCTTTTCGACGTCACAGGGATATTTTTCAACGTGCGCCAGCGCTCTCGTGACAAATGCATTTTGCGAGTGTGAACTTGTCGCGTCGGTGCTGGGGAACCTGTCAGGACCGGAGGAAAAAAAGGGGTGGTCCGTTAATTAAACGGCCAATTAAGAGCTTTATAAGTAATTAGCCTCATTGGGCTGCTGGAAAAAAATGTCTGGAGGAGTGTGAACCAGGAAAACTCATCTTTTGTGTGTGTGTGTGTGTGTGTGTGTGTGTGTGTGTGTGTGTGTGTGTGTGTGTGTGTGTGTATATGTGTGTTTGCGTGCGGTGTGTGTGTGTGTGTCTTTGCAGATGACCCAGGAACAGTGCACTCATAGGAACAATGTCCAGAGCTCAGAGAAACCACAAGTGTACAAAGTGGGAATATACGGCTGGAGGAAACGCTGCCTTTACTTCTTCGTGCTACTGCTGATGATCCTGATCCTGATCAACCTGGCTCTGACCATCTGGATCCTCAAGGTCATGAACTTCACAATCGTAAGTCTGACCACACCACCCACACTCTTTCCCTACCCTTCGTCCATCTAGGCTACATGCGGACAAGGACAGACTGTCTGTGTCCTGCTTTAAAACAGCTTGGCTCTCCAACCGGGTGAGACGCGTTCAAAGACTGTCTGAAACCTTGCAGGTTATGTTCACACCCATTAGACATTCAGGAACCCCTCGGGGGCTCCGGGGCTGTTTCACAAGGTCTTCAGGCTCTACCTGTAACTGCGATTGTGAAGAAAAGGTGGCATACTCAGGCGAGAACGGAATAAATGGCAGGTCCTGGGACGAGGTTCTTGTGTGTGACCCAGAAGCCCACAAGGGGGCGCTGTGACCGTGTGATTAGTACGTACCTAACACATATTTTGTGTTTTGTCTACGAGGCAGAATGCATGTGGGAAGACTTCACTGTTGAACAGTTGCGTAGAAGGGGAATTCTAGGACACTTGTATGCTTTTGTTAGCTTACTAAACATCCTATAATTCCAAGAGACAGATGATAGATCCTTCCAAAATCAGCTGACACGATGGTTTTGTTTCATTTTTCAATAACGCGCATAATGTGAGCGAATTGTGGCGAAATACAAGGTCCCGATGACGTATCCCTATGGAACCCCATCATCCATCATCCGCCCCCAACTGTATGTTCGTACTTGAGACCCGCCTTCAAGGGATTGACCAAGTCCAATTGCCACGGTGAGCTTTGTCAACGTTTACTTCAGGGAACATTGGAATTAACCGTAAAAATTCTTGAAGGTCTGTAACATCCACATTTTTGGAGCCCCACTTTATATATACCTATGTTTGGACTTTGAAAAAATCAATCATGACATTTCTGCATGCAAAAATAATTTTTTGAAATCCGAAAAAAAGGCGTTGAAGGTTACTTTTAAGCCAGTGGTCCTGAACCTTTTTAGAGGTACTGAGCCCCATCAGTTTCATATGCGCATTCAACGAACCCTTCTTAATAGGAAAAATAACATTTGATTTTTTTCAAATTCAAAACATAGGTGGATACACTGGCTCCAAAAATGTGAATTTTTCATTTATTCATTTATATTTCATTTATGTTAAAAAAATATTATTTTCTTTCAAAACCAGAATAAAAAAATCGCTAATAAAAAATTGATTGCATTCTTTTCAACCCATAAAATATTTGTAGTTTATTTTTTCATGCACTATTCAGAGATAAATAAAGTTATTTGGTTGGATTTATATGGTACTGGGGTTCAAAAATGCAGATCTTTTAATAAAACCTGATATTATGCAAAATGACTATATATCTTTCCATTATTGTTCAGTTTTAACTAACTTTTGTTTTATGTCCCTCCAAAAATCTTTTAACTTGAATAAATTCTTGAAATTAATTTTGCTTATGTGACAAAAAGAAGTTCCATTATACATGTAAATCCATGTTGTACATATTCGTCCGACTACCTTTTCACTGCCGGGAAAAACACATATTTTATTGCAATTTATTTATTCATATATATTTTTTTAAACCCGCATCCCTCGATAAATACATCCCCTTTGAGATTTGCAAAAAAAAACAGAAGTAAGCCTGACAGCCGGGGCGCCAGCGAAGCCCAAACATTTATCTCGCCCACATTTCCTCTCCAGCTAACACAACCCTTCTAAGCAATAAGGATACACCGTATATATATATCTATATTTTTAGATATATATGTGAGAAAACAGGGCGCTGTTACTCTCACACTTCGTCTTGTTCTCACTGGCGGCCGAATCAAAACAAACGCCGGGCGGTTTTTCTTCTTCTCTCGTCAGTGTTTACTATTTCCTGCGCTCTTCCAGTGCTCGCCGTCGCCCTGCATGGTAATCCGCCGTGACTCACACGCACACACAGACACTCACACACACACACACTCACACACACACACACGTCCGTCACGCTGAATAAAACATGAGGCTCGCCTCAGCAGGAGCTTTAATATGAGATCTACATAAATCGGCGAGGCGGGCCGGTGGATGGCGTGCTGGATGCGCTGCCGCCATGACGTTTCAATATGGCCGCCCCCGTGATTGAATAGGCCGAAACATCTCGGATGCACGAGGAGGACACGGTGCTGGTCCTTATGTGGAATCACTGAGCAGCTAGAGGATCGATTTATTGTGTTTTTCCTCAGTGGATGTGACGAGGAGGAGGAGTGCTGGTCGTTGCAGGAAAATATGGACATAAAAAATAAGTAAATGAATATGAATAGGAGGAATTAAATATCGTAAAATAAATGAGTAAATGAATTAGGCGTACTATTCATGTTTGAATAATTTATTGAAAAAAAACACCTGAAATAGCCAAAATCTATTTTTTGAGTCATTAATTTTAACAGCAGTTTTATTTTTATTATTATTTATATTTATACACTTTTCATTTTGTTTTATTTTGTTTTGTTTTATTTTTTTTCTATACTTCATTTTTATGTGTTGCATTATATTCTCTCAAGGCAGGAACAGCTGCCCCGCATTGGAATAAGGAATTAATTAAGTAACTAGACAGTAAATGGAATGAATGAATGAATAGATTGTTGAATGAATAGATGGATAAATAACTAAATGAATGGATGAATGAATGAATGGATGGATGGATTAATGAATGGATGTACGGATAAATAAATCAATGCCTGGGCAAATGAATGAATAGATGGATGACAGAATGAATTGATGGATGGATGGATAAATGAATGGGTGGATGGTTAGATGGATGAGTAAATGAATGGACGAATAATGAATCAATGGATGGACAAATGAATGAATAGATGAGAAATTAATGAATGGGCGGATGGATGGATAGACAAATGAATTAATTGATGGATGAATGAATGGACAAATAAATGAATGAATGATGGATGAATTAAATTAATTAATGGATGAATGACTGAATGATGGACAAATGAATGGATGGATGAATGAATGAATGAATGGATGGATGAATTAATTACTAGATGATGAATGAATGATTGGACAATGACTGAAATAATGAATGAATGTAAATCTTTGTGTAAATCCTTGCAATGACAAGAAATGGTAAATGAATCAAAGCAACGCTAACAAGTGGTTGTGGAGCCGCCTGTTATCCTGCATGTGTGTGTGTGTATGAGTGTGTGTGTGTGTGTGTGTGTGTGTGTGTGCGTATGTTCATCACATACCATTTGATTGACAGTCACAGACATGGCTTCTTATGTAACGGACTTGCTCGCTGATGAAGTAATATATTAAGAGTGTGTCTGTGTGTGTGTGTGTGTGTGCGTGTGTGTGAAAAGATTAATTATTTATCTCCGCTGCACGTAGCCGAGCCGAGACAAGCATGAATAATACACACGGACATGCTGTGGACACGGTGTGTGTGTGTGTGGGTGTGTGTGTGTGTGTGTGTATGCGTCGGTGTTCAGAGACGTGGCTCATCTGGAAGATTTCCCACTGCTGTCGTTCCTCCTTTCAGCCGGGAGAACAATCAGGAGAACTTTTTTTTGGTCCATGGAAGAAGGATCTTCTGGAGGAGACTCCAGTGGACTCCAGTTTCCCATTGAAGCTACAAACCTGGAGATGAGTCCCTCAGAGTCTGAGGGGCCATTTGGAACATCTCCGACATCATGTGGGTTGTCTGGAGTCTTTGTTTTCCGACCAGATTCTCCATCTGCATGAATTCTCCACCAGGTTCTCCATCAGTGTGTCACGTGGGCGGAGAAGGTTCTAGCTGTGAACCGGGTTCTCTCTGCGTGGAGTCTTCATGTTCTACCTGTGCCTGCTTTGGGTTCTTCCTCTTGTTCCACCCCTGGGTTCCCAATCTGCATGGGTTCTCTCCAGGTACTCCATCCTTCTCCAGATCTCTTCCATCTGTCCGGAGTCTCCATGTTCTCCTGATTGCTTTCTTTCCTGGTTCCCTGTCTTCTTCCCACAACCCTGTGGACCCTGTGATTAACAGCTGACCCTGTGATTGACAGGTGAGCCTGTGATTGACAGCTTACCCTGTGAATGACAACTGGCCGGCCAATAGATAGGTGACCCTGTGATTGACTGGTGACCCCATGATTGGCATGTGACCCTGTGATTGACAGCTTGCTCACCAATTCACAGCTGAGCCTCTGATGGACAGGAACCTGTCAAGACTAGGCCCCGCCTCCTTCCCCTCTGACCGCTGGCGTCGTGTCCAACCCACCATCCCTCCATCTCTGTTGTGAATGAATGAATGAATGAATAGTGAATGAACGCGCAGCTACACGCCTGGAGCTCTCGGTCGAAACATCTCAGTGGAGGTTCCCCTCAGGACCAGAGGTCCAGAGAGAAGAAGGAAAAAAATTCTAGCTGGACCATTTCAGAAGAAGAAGAACCATCCCTCCTCCTCTTCTGGCCGCAGGAAATGTGGACATCATTAAGTTTACCACAAACCCTGGAGACGGAAGTAACCCCGCCTCCAGGACATCCCATAATTTGAGAGTAGCAACGGGGGCAGAGTCGGAAATCATAAAGCTCCAAAAAAGCCATGTTGGTGTGGAATGTGTGTTTGTGTGTGTGTGTGTGTGTGTTTGTGTGTGTGTGTGTGTGTGTGTGTGTGTGTGTGAGCGAGAAGATAAGAAGTTGCATTCGCCGCGTCCAGGAAAATTGAACGATTTTCAAACTTTGTGGGCTGCCATGGAATCTCAGATGGAAAAAACAAGATGAATAAATAAAAGGAAATAAAAAAAAGATCAATGGTCTGTGTAAATATATATTTTTGAAAAGAAAATAACCGCCTTTTTTCCAGGTTTGAATTGAAGACAACAAGCAACAAAAACGTTCATTTTTTCTCTTCCTTTCGGGACTTTTATATGATTTTTTCATTCGACCCCAGAGTCAATCATGCGTGTCCTTTGGTGTGGGGGCAGGGTTTATCAGCTGTCAGTCACAGGATCCACCTGCAGATCTGTGAGGAGGAGAACCCGGAGGAGAACCCGGAGGAGAACCCGGAGGGAACCCCAGCCCACGTAGTGGTAGCTAAGCTAGCAGTGGCTAAGCTAGCACGTGCTAAGCCAGCACTTGCTAGGCTAGCAGTAGCTAAGCCAGCAGTAACACCACTGGTGGCCATAGGGGATATTTCAGGCTTGTGATTGAGTGTGTGGATACCAACCATCCATTCAGCTCTCTCTTATCCGTCATCCATCTATCTTTCTATCTATCTATCGCTGATCCACTCTCCGATCCATCCATCCACCAATCATCCATCCATGCATCTATCTGTCATCCATCCATCCCTCCATCCATCCATCTATCTTTCTATCCATGTCGTGCTCATCCATCCCTCCGTCATCTATCTATCTAGCACTTATCCATCATCCATCCATCCATTTATCTATCTATCTATCTATCTATCTATCTATCTATCTATCACCAGTAATCTATCTGTCCATCTATCCATCCATCCATCTGTCCATCCCTCCACATCCAGAGTTGATGATGGTCAGCATATAGAAGATGGCTGACAGTATATCCACTATCACTGCTTCGATTCCTCTCACATCAGGAGGGCGGAGCCTAAGAAAGCCGTCGGCGCCGTGGCGGCAGTGGCGGGTCTTTCCATTCCGGTCCCGCTGACGGGCCATATTAGACCATAACGACGGAGCCTTTTTCGAAATGCGTCATTATGAGCTGTCACGGCGGCTGTGGCACCGCCGAGATTGTTTTGCCTTTTTTTTTTTCTCCCTCCTCCTTCTGTCATCTGACGGAGGTGCGTCGGCCATATTGATAACCTGGAGGCACACACACACATACACACACTCTGCTGCTGCTTATGTTTCCTGTCATGTGACCCCTAGCTTACTCTCCGCTAGAAAGGATAGATCTGAGCTTTGATGTCTCGCCGCTTTTTCACCAATCAGGTGGAGAGCAGGCTCAGCGTGCAGACGCCACTTCCTGTTTGCGTCTGACTCCCTGACATTATCCCACGCTGATCTTTAGACTCTCTGCAGCTACGACTTACATTCATGCGTTCAAGCATTCATGCAGTCATTGATACATACACGCATTCATTCATTCATAGATACAAACATTAATTCATTCATAAATGGATTCATGCATTCATTCATTCATTCATAGATACATACATGCATTCATGCATCCATACGCTATGCAGACATACATACATACGTTCACTCATGCATTCATACATTAATTCATTGAGAGATACATTCAGACGTAGATAAATACATGCATTCATGCATTCCTAATATATTCATGCATTAAATGCAGATCTAAATACATGCATTCATAAATATATACATGCATCCATGCATTCATACATACATGCATTTATATACACATACATACATGCACTCATACATTCATGCATTCATAGATATATACAGACATGCATACAACCATAGATACATCCAGACATTCATTCATTCATAAATACATGCAGATATGGATACATATAGTCATAGATACATGGAGATATTGATACATGCTTTCATGCATTCATAGATACATGCATACCTACATACATGCATTCATTCACTCCTAAATATATACATGCATTCATGCATTCATAAATAGAAACATGCATTCATCCATTCATAGATACTTGCAGACATACATTGATACATACATGCGGATATGCATTGGCTCATGCACTCATACATTCTTGCGTTCATAGATATAAACATAAGTACATGCAGACATGCATTCATATATGCATACATACACACACACTCTTCAGGAGACAATCCTCTACTGGCGATCAGAAGGACCACTGATTAGCTATTTGATTGCACACAGGGTCCCCCACCTCCACCTCTTCCACCTCCACCACCTGCTCCTCCTCCATCTCCACCTCCTCCTCCTCCTCCTCTTCTACCTCCTACCCCTCCTCCTCTACCTTCACCTCCACCTCTACCCTCACATCCACCTCCACCTCCTCCTTCTCCACCTTCACCTCATCCACCTCCTCCTCCAGTGTGTCAATAAGTCTCCTGGTGTCTCCTGGAGAAAGAGCCCTTGAGAGAGAATACTAACAGTGCAGAGGATGATGATGATGATGATGATGATGATGATGATGATGATGATGATGACGACGATGATGATGATGACGATGGTGTTGGTGGTCACCACACTTATTATCCTCTGAGGAATGAACCTCCCCACAAGGCCCCTGTGAAGGATTGATGGGTTGGCTCTAACCCGGCATGTTCTCCACGTGTGGAGTCATCATGTTCCTGTAGTTTTCTCCCCAGGTTGTCACCTCCCGTCTTCGATCTCCAGTCCAAGGTTCTCCTAGCAGGGTTCTCCCCCGGTTCTCCATCTCCACGCAGTCCAAAAGCCATGGTGAGAACTCTCAGGGCTCTCCATCCCTGGAGTCTCCACATTCTCCCCACCTGGAGTCTCCACGTTCTCCCGGGTTCCTTCATTGTTCTTCATGCTGGTCACCTCTCCTGACCGGCGCCTATGGTTGCCACGGTGAAGCACATCGCTAAAGTTTCCGAAAGTGGGAAAAAAGCCGCAGTTTGTGTACTTTTTTTACTGTTGCCGTGCTGATGATGCTCTCCTCCTAGGGTTGTGATGCTCGCTTTGAGGTAATTGGAGTACCTTCTGAGTAGCGGCGGGTACCTATGGTTCCGCCGGTGGCTGTAAATCAGGGCCCCAGCCATCAAACGGCCCCCGGGGCAGGAATTCAGCTGCCGTAAAGTGACGCGGGACAATGAGGAGTCGGTCCCAGACCCTTGCAGGCTCGGCCCCCAGCGCTAAGGGCGGCAACAGCGCTGCCGAACAATGCTACAAAAGAGAAATCAACCCGATTCTGAGCTAGCATGAAGAGAAACCGGTGGCACCGATGCCCCGTATTCATTCATTCAACAATTCGTCCATTCATTCATTCATTCACTCATCATCTTAAGTACTTATCCTGCGCTCTTGGTTGTCATATAGAGACACACAACCATTCACCTTCTCATTCAGACGTCATCTGGTCATGCATTCACTCATTCACACCTCATATAGAGACATGAAGCCATTCACCCTTTTATTCACCCATTCATTCACACATCATCCTGTCATACATTCACTGATTCACAAATTACATAGCGACAGGCAGCCATTCACCCTCTCATTCACACGTCATTTGCAGATCCATCCATTCACCCTGTCATCCACGGGCAGCCATTCATTCACTCATTCACATGTCCTATAGAGAACAATTCAGCCATTCATGCACACATCACCTTGTCATTCACACTTCATGGAGAGATATACAATGGTTCACCCTCTCATTCACATGTCATTTTGTCATAAATTCACTCATTCAAAGTTATATAGAAACATGCAACCATTCACCCTCTCATTCACCAATCATTTAGAGATCCACCAATTCACCCTTTCATTCACGCATTATATTGAGTCAGGCAGCCATTCACTCACTAATTCACACATTCACTAATCATACATTCACTCATTCCCAAATTATTTAGAGCCATACAACAATTCACCCATTCATTCACATGTCATCTTATCAAAAATTCACTCGTTCATGAATTATAGAGACATGCAGCCATTCACTCTGTCATTTTCATGTCAGATAGAGACATAAAACTATTCACCTACTCATTCACAAGTCATTTAGAGACATACATTCACTCATTTACACGTCATCTAGTCATGCATTCACTCATTCACACGTCATATAGAGACATGCATTCATTCACCCTGTCATTTGAGGTCGGTGTGGTTCGTAATCAAGACAGGAGTATCCTAGGAGGAGAATCATAAAAGTTTGGGGAGCATCGTGGAGGTGCTACTCGTTGGAGTGAGGACGGCGGCCACGTCTGCGTGAAATTAGAAATGTAGAAATCTTGTTTTAATTTATATTTATGGAAATAGATTATTATTATATTATGTATTTATTTATTTAATTATATATTTGGCTTTTTAGATTTTCTGTCTGGGAGGGCTGGGGGGGTTGGGGGGGTCAGCTCAGCCATTGCGATGTCCTCATGGGTTAGGGTTAGGGTTAAGCTTAGAGTTAGTTCCTGTCCATGTTCTCCTACCTGAGTTCTCCAGGGTTTTCCATCTTCTACCCACAATCTGAAGTTGTCCGTCGGTGTGTATGAGAGGGTGAATTGTTAGACGTGATGTGATTGACAGCTGACCCCTGTGATTGACAGCTGACCCCTTTGATTGACAGCTGACCCCTTTACAGCTGGCAGGGTGATTGACAGCTGGCAATGTGATTGACAGCTGGTAGTGTGATTGGGTTAAACCCCGCCTCTCCCCCCAATGGCAAAATTACATATAACATACTTTTCAGATATTTACTTAATTTCATTTTAATTTTTTTCTTAGAATTATTTTTCAAAACTTCTTTAATTTTTATTTTTTAGAACTTCCTGTGTACACTGAAATTTCCACTCTTAAATCAATTCCGTATTATTACTTTCATTATCATGGTGTTGTTGATCCACTATGACAATGTCATTTTATCTTTTTTTTTTAAATCTATCTTATTTATTTAATTCCGTCTCTCTCATAAATATCGGCCGCTAGAGTTCAGGGTTTGACCCAAAAAAAAAAAAAAAAAAAAAGGAAAGGAAAGGAAAGTGAAGTCGGGGTTTAAAATAAAGTTTTACCATAGCTCTTCCTGGAAGTTCTTCTCTTCTCCGTCCTCTGATTGATTTCTTCTCCGCAGCTCATCAACGCTTTTTTTTTTGTTCCCCCTTTCTTCCTTTCCGGTGCCAGCCAATCAGGAGACGGCAGACAAATGGCACCGGCGGGTGTCGTACGCGGAAATTGATGTGGCCTCTCGTCCTGATCGGAAAAAAAAAACCTGATTCGCGTTGTTGGATTCAGATCTGCGTTCAGTCGGTTTCTGTGTGTGTGTGTCGGTCCGACACCTCCACATCTACCTCGTAAATCCAGCAGCGATATTTCCTTAACTTTTTCCGTCAAGGAGGACGATGGCGTCTGTTGAGAGGCGGATTAAGACGCTGTCCTAATACAAGCCTGGATTAATTAATCCAAGACTGGATTACTGGATCCAGTACGGGAATCTGATCCGCTCCGCGGCCATCTTATCCCAGCGGTGTGAAATCCGTGGACCGTAATCTCATATACAGCTTAAAATCATCTAAATATATATATATATATATATATATATATATATATATATATATGTGGTATGTAAATCCCATGCCCCATGCCCCATTCCATCATCCCGTGGGATTAAACCGGCACGAAAAACACAAGGTGCTCCAGGTACTCAAGTAGCCTTTGAAAATACTGCAGTCGAGACGATCAAAGTACCAAATATATCAGCAGAAGTAAAAGTACACGTCCAACAGCATGATATATTCATTGTTTATTGTACTCAGTATTTATTATCTAAACAGGTTGGATTAATTGCATTATATTATATTATATTATATTATATTATATTATATTATATTATATTATATTATATTATATTATATTATATTATATTATATTATATTATATTATATTATATTTATTTGGTATTTATTTCCTGCTTCTTGTAAAGTACATTTTAATGCAAGGAGTACTTTCTTTTCAGGGAAAATAAACGGGGGCTGTAAATAAAGCTGCCAAATAAATAAACTATAGCATTTCCCCTGAAATACGGAGTGGAGTTAAAGTACAAAGCGCTGCTGGATGAGCTGCCGGGGCGAAAAGTACCTCCGCATTGTGCTTAAATCAGAAGATTTACTCCTGTTAGCGCGCTCGCCCTCCGTCAGGATGTCGCTGTCGGAACGCGTCCAAGTTGTGGAACCGCCAGGTTCAAACTCAAATTCGGCTCAGTCAAGTTCAGTTCAGTACAGTACAGCTAAGTTAATTTCAGTTCAGTTCAGTGAAGTTCAATTCAGTTGAACTCAGTTCTTTTTGTTTTCAATTCAGTTCAATTCAGCTAACTTCAGTTTTAGATCATTTAATTTCAGTTCAGTTCAGTTCAGCTCAGGTCATTTTAGTTCTTTTTATTTGATTTAGTGGATAACAGTTCAGTTTATCTTATGTCAGGTCAGTTCAGTTTAGTTTTGGATAATTTATATTTCAGTTCAGTTCAGCTAAGTTCGTTTCTATTCAGTTCAGTTAAGTTCAATTCAGTTCAGCTCAGTTCATTTTTTTTCAGTTCAGTTCACTTCACCCAGTTCATTTTCAGTTAAATTAATGTCAGCTCAGTTCAGTTTCAGATCATTTAATATCAGTTCTGTTCAGTTCAGTTAAGCTCAGGTGATTTTAGTTCATTTTATTTTCTTAAATTAATTTCAGCTCAGTTTATCTCATTTCAGTTCAGCTCAGTTCAGTTTTACATAATTAATTCAAGTTCAATTCAGTTCATAATATCAGGTAAATTCCATTCAGCACAGGTAATTTCAGTTGTCTTAGTTCAGTTCAGATAATCACAGTTGTATTCAGTTCAGTTCAGTTCAGCACAGGAAGTTGATTTGTTTTAATTAGGTTCATTTCAGTTCCGTTTATCTAATTTCAGTTCAGCTCCATTCAATTCCATTTAATTTGGTTGAGTTCAATTCAGTACAGCTCAGTTTTTTTTTTCATTTCAGTTCAGTTTCAGTAAATTTAATGTCAGCTCAGTTCAGTTTGAGATAATTTAATTTCAGTTCAGTCCAGTTGACTTCAGTACAGCTCAGGTCATTTTAGTTCATTTAATTTAATTTTGTTGATTTCAGTTCAATTTATCTCAGTTCATTTCAAATCAGTTCTATTCCAGTCAGTTAGGTTAAATTCAATTCAGTTCAGCTCAGTTTTTTTTTTCCGTTCAGGTCACTTCAGCTCAGTTCAGTGTCAGTTATTTTAATGACAGCTCAGTTCAGTTTGAGATGATTTAATTTCAGTTCAGTTTAGTTCAGTTCAGCTCATCTAAGTGAAATTCCATTCAGCTCAGGTTATTTCAGTTCATTTTATTTATTGTCGTAGATTTCAGTTCAGTTTGTCTCATTTCAGTTCAGCTCAATTCAATTCCGTTCAATCCACTTTATTTCAGTTCAGCTCACTTCAGCTCAGTTCAGTTTTAGCTCAGTTAAGTTCAATTCAGTTCAGCTCAGTTCACTTTATTTCAGCTCAATTCCCTTCGGCTCAGCTGAGTTTCAGTTAATTTAATTTCAGTTCTGTTGAGTTTAGCTCATGTCATTTCATCTCATTTTATTTATTGTCGTAGATTTAAGTTCAGTTGATCCAGTGTCAGCTCAGTTCATTTCAGTACATTTAATTTCAGTTAAGTTCAATTCAGTTCAGCTCAGTTCATTTTATTTCAGTTCAGTTTGCTTTGGCCCTTTTCCGTTTCAGTTAATTTAATGCCAGTTCAGTTCAGTTCAGTTCAATTCAGTGCATTTCAGTTCAGTTTATTTCGTTTCAGTTCAAATAAGTAAAGTTATATTAAATCTTAAGCTAAGTGCATTTAGATCATTAAAAATTGTATCCCATTCAAAGTAATTTAACCCAACATGAATATGCTCCGGAAAATAAAACAAAATCCAAAAGTGTAAATCTTGCTAGCTACTGCACACCTGCAACGTTAATTCTAACCTTCAACGGTGTCCTGTAATAGCAGTGTCACAGAGAGATGCTACGTAGCACCAAATGCTACAAGTTACACTTTTACCAATTTCACCATTAGCTTAGAAATCATCCGCCATTGCTGCCGTGCCTTATATCAGAATAAATCCCAGATTTTCTTCTCATCGTCTCTTCTTTTTCAAGCATCTACCCTGGAAACTAGCATGAGGCTAACAGTTGCTAAGCTGCGAAGTCGATTTAGCAGAGCAGAAGAGGAACGGCTTTTGCACTGCAGTTGAAAAATCTGAAACAGAGAGCACGATCTAGGAAGTGACCGGGGATGGCGCTAATTCATGGTAATTCATGCTAACGTATGCTAATGCCATGCCGACAGTAGTCCTCGGGGCCGCGATGACCTCCGCTCTGACCGACGCGCTCGTCCCGTCAGCTGTGGCGTCTTGGATGTTTTCTTTTTTTTTCCTTTTCTGAGGGACTATTTTATGCGGCGGAAGGATTCTTCTTCAGGGACGGATGACTGGAACCCCCTCCACCACCCCCTCCCCGTAAAACTTTCGGTATGTTTACGAAGTGACTCCGATCTTTGTTTGTTTTGTTTTTTTTACCCGCTCACAAAGCAGACGTCCCATTGCTAACGCTCGGCTAATGAGGCGTCAGGTGACTAACGCGAGAGATGAAATGCCGTCGACACTAATTGGGCCCCGAAACATCAAGCGCTCCGGTTTTTGTTTTGCTTATTTTCCCATAATTACCAATGATGGAGTGCCCTTGAGCAAGGTCTGAAGTTTCACACTCAGTTTTTTCAATGATTGTGTAATAAGCATGTAATATACATGCTTATTACACACCTAGCATATATTGTAATATTGTAATATGATACTTTTATGGTTCCACTGTTGGCCAGGTTCTCTCATTCTTGGTTGTCCACATTCCTCCTGTGCCTTCAGTGGACATCTCCATGTTCTGTCCACGTTCTCCTGCCTGGGTTCTCTCCGGGTTCTCCATCAGCAGGTTCACGGAAGATAGATGTGAACGAGGGGGAGGATGGTTGAACGTCTCCCGATATTTTAACCCTGTGATTGACTGCTGATCCTGTGATTGACAGCTGTCCCTTTGATTGACAGCTGACTCTATGATTGTTAGCAGACCCTGTGATTGACAGGTTTTGCTCTCATAATTTGCAGGTCCGTGCGATGCCCCCATTGTAGTTCCAGAGTGTTTGAAGAGGTCCCGGAAGTTCACCCTAAAACCTTATATCAACTTCTTGGGCTCCAGCAGGTCCTCCTCCTCCTCCTTCTCCTCCTCCTCCTTCCTCTCCTCCTCCACTCCTGGAGAGGTTTGCATCAGCTATCTTTGAAGAGATGTTCGTCTGACGCAGCACTTTTGGCCCCCGGAGGACTTTCAGCACCATTGCCTTCAAAGACGACATGAAGGTTCCCTGGAGGAACCTGCTAAATGATAACCACCCCCGACCTGGGGGCAGATGGTGGTCTTTAGAGCAGGAGGGGAAGAACATCTGATGGATGAATGGCTTGTATTGAATCCATTAGGACTGAAGATGAAGGTCACACACACAAAGAAGCTTCAAGAGAATGTCCTTGTTTGGGTTCAGTGCAACCACAACTGTAACCCGGAGCCTCTGGAGAACCTCAATGTTCAAGTTCAACAGACGCTGACCCTTAAGCCATGACCTTCAGGAGAACCTCATCATCTGAGAAGGCTGGAACTCCAGACCCCTCCCTTCCAGTCCTGGTCAGGTCCTCCCTGGTAGAACGTTCCTCCACAAGGTTCCGATGGTCAGAGAGCCTGGGAAGTTGTGGTCCCTCCAAGGGATGAAGAAGATCCCACTCTCAGGTGTGAGGGAGAAGATGAAGGTCTGCAGGTCCCTTTATGGAAGAGGCTGTGATGGACAGGTGACCTTTAACAGCAGCCTGATGGAGAAAGGATGGAGGGATGGAGGCTGAGGTGGTGGAGAAAGCTAGAGGAAGAGGAGATGGAGGTGGTGGAGGAGGAAGTGGAAGAGGAAGTGTTGGAGAAGGTGGAGGCAGTGGAAGACGTGGAGGAGGTGGATAAGGTGGAGGAGGTGTAGGACATGAAGGAGGTGTAGGAGCTGGAGGAGGAGATGTAGGAGGAGGTGGAGGCGGTGGAGGAGGTGAAGCTAGAGTAGGAGGAGGTGGAATAGGAGGAGGAGGAGTAGATGGAGGAGGTGTTGGAGGAGCTGGAGGTGGTGGAGGAAGAGAAGGAGGTGGTGTTGGAGTAGGTGGAGGCGTAGGAGCTGGAGGAGGAGGAGGTGAAGGTGGAGGAGAAGGAGGTGGAGTAGATGGAGGAGGTGTAGGAGTTTGAGGAGTAGATGGAGTAGATTGAGTAGATCTTGGAGGAGATTTGTGTCTTCTCGCTGCTGCTCCTCTTCCTGTCAAGTGTCTGTGGTGGTCCTTTTCATCTCCGTACATTTGCATTTAATACATTGAGGAGATTCCTCGCTCCCTGAAGCTGAAGCTGAAGGCGGCGGCGTCTCCAGGCGTCCCATCGCTCCCCAACAGCAGCGTGATTTATTCATTTCTATTTAGTTTTATCTGCATCTCTGCACGCCTGCAGGGAGAATTTAGCCGTTACATCCTTGGAAAGAGGCTCCTCCACCCCCAAAGCCCGGATCCTTACATTGACCCGTACAGTGGTACATTCCATTTCCATTCCATTTACAGTAGTACTATCGTATGGCTTGTAGTATTAGCAGTAGTAGTAGTCGTAGTACACCTGGTACCTCCACTTCTGCAGTCCTTTGTAACCCTACCTCTTAAACACCTTGTACCTCCAATTGTTCAGCCCCTTGTGCCTCTACTTCTTCAACACCTGGTATCTCCGCCTCTGCAGAACTTGGTACCTCTTCTTTAACAACTGGTACCTACACTTCTTTGACCGCTGGTACCTACACTTCTTCAAGACCTGGTACCTCTATCTCTTTAACAATTGGTACCTCCATTTCTTCAGTGCCTTATACCTTCACTTCTTTGACACCTGGTATCTCTACTGTTTAAACACCTGCTACCTCCACTTCTTTGACACCTCATCCCTCTACTTCTTTGACACCTGGTACCTCCACTTCCACATTACCTTTTACCTCCAATTCTTTGACAACTGGTGCCTCTATCTCTTTAACACTTGGTACCTCAACTCCTTCTGCCCCTGGTACCTTCACTTCTTTAACACCTGGTACCTTAAATTCTTTCACACCTGGTACCTCCACTTCTTCTGTCCCTGGTCCCTCTTCTGTCCAAGCACCCGGTACCTCCACTTCCTTGACACCTGGTACCCGTATCTCTAACACCTTAACACCTCTTTAACACCACTTTAGCAGCTGGTCCCTCCACTTCTACAGCCCCTTGTAACTCCACTTCTTCAACACCTGGTACCTCTACTGTTTAAGCACCTGGTACCTCCACTTCAATGGCACCTGCTCTGGTGAGGTTCTTAGCGGATCCAAGCTGGAGCTAAAACACGGCGTCAACCGTCCACTGGCCACCAATTAGCCAGAGAATGTCATCACCCAGTGAAAACAAACTGGGCCGGACGGCCAAATGTTAGCATGGCTGCAAGAGTGTGCCTCCTCCAGCTCTTGTCTTGCTCTGTTCATCAAGATGAGCATCAGATCCACCGTCACCTTCATTCGTGGTGTGTTTAGTGACACGCAGAAAAGCAATTTTACAGAAATATATTTATATATATATATAAATGTATATACAAATAGGTTATTTTCATATTTTCTTTTTATATTTAGATATATTTTGCTAGCCGCTCGTCAATGGAGAAACTTGATAATTTCCAGAGCAGCCATGTGATGTCATTGGCACGAAGGGTTGGAGGCGATGTGTGTGTGTGTGTGTGTGTGTGTGTGCGTGTGTGTGTGCGTGTGTGTGTGTGTGTGTGTGTGTGTGTGTGTGTGTGTGTGTGTGTGTGTGTGTGTGTGTGTGTGTGTTTGTTTCTTGCATCAGTTGCTGATATTTGTTGTTGCTCCTCGCAGCGTCGTCCCCCCGCTGGTGGTCGACTCCCCTCCGTTGTTGTTGTAACACGCTCCACGGGAATGGATAAATCTATGTGTGTGTTTGAGAGTGTGTGTGTATGTGTATGTGTGTGAGTGTGTGTGTGAATGGGCAACCAGTGCCACAAGAATTACCCCCCCCCCCCCCCCCCCAAAAAAAAAAAGGACAGATTTCC